>JAFIRS010003077.1:0-157246 GCA_018342105.1 Gonioctena quinquepunctata | reverse complement strand
TAAAAATGTTATAAAAAAAATATATAAATCAATGATTGGTAATGGAACCGCTAGAAATCTCACCTTTACTGGAGGGACTCTGGGGAAAAATATTTTTAATAGTTGGTTCTCTAAACACAGATTTTTTCTTCAAGGTCAAACAAAAAAAAAAAGATAGTCCACGATCATTGTTATACAAAATTCCCTTCCCCCCCTTACCACCACTCTATTCTGAGTCGATAAAAGGGAAATTTAATTTGTCTGTCTTCTGTTTGTTTTGTTTTTAAAAAGGAAAAAAAAATGTTATCAACCAAAAATGTATGATAATATAAAAATTGATCAATACTATATATATATATATATATATATATAAAATCACCTCGATTCTGTGTGAACTCGAAGACTGCCTTTTCCCCTCACGCGTGGATGGTATCAGATTATCAACAGACACTAGTCGGGAACTCGAAAACGGCAGCGTAAAGTTTATGGCTCCCTTTTTCATTGGATAAAGCTCACCACGGTGTTGATATTGCAATTTTATCGATAATGAATTAACAATCTTCAAAAACTTAAAAAAAACTAATATTTTTTCACCCTAAAAGAGAACATTTGAAAAAAAAAAAAATCCCTTATAAAAAAAAGTTATAATCCACACCCTTGATATACAAAAAAGTTTGGAAAAATAGCTTGAATTAAAAGTTTTATACCCCCCCCCTGTATAAACAAAAAGTAAAAAATAATTTCAAAGTGCCCAACCCTTATAAGAAATTTTTTAAAAATAATTCGCCCAGTTCAGAAAAGTAAGAAGAAAAAATTTTTAGCATGTAATTAAAAATTTTGGGATATAACCCGGTATATACGAGAAAGCTGAAAAATAATTTCAAAGTGTCTCACCCTATATACGAAAAAGTTGGCAAAAAAAATTGTCCAGTTCACGAGAAGTTTGAAAAATTGCAGGGAATTGAAAATTTTGGGATATCCACCCATATACGAGAATGCTGAAAATATCATGATTTGAAAACCCGTAATCCCCCCCTGATTTCACAGGGAATTTTGAAAAAAAAAAAACAATCATACTGTCCCAATCTGTCTTTGGCACTTTATTGGAAAAAACTTTAAAAAAAATCTTCTAAGAAATATTTGAAAAATAAACTCTGCTCAGTTTAGATACATTTTAAAAAAAGAAACAAGTTGTGAAAAAAACCCCTTCAAAAAGGAAAAAAATCCATCATTTGGAAAAAAGGTTGAAAAAAAAAATCCTCCGTAAACAAATAGAAAAAATCCCTCACCCTCGATTATGAAGAAATGTTTGAAACAAAAAAACTCAAAGTGCCCTTTTGGCATACATAAAAAAGGTAAGTATTTCTTTGAAACAAAATTTGGAAAATCAAATACAAAAATAAAATGAAATAAACTTACGTTTTTAGATGTTTGGTTTAAACATGCACACACAAACACAAACTCAGAGAGCGGGAGCACTGAACAGAACGATGCTTTGAGTTCAAAGGATAGCAAAAGAATGAACCTTACGTCTATGATCAGTTAAGTGTCAAGTAAACCAATTCTCTACTGCGTAATTTAAAAACTGATGACTCAGAAGAATTCTTGGAACTGATGTAACATTGCGCAATATAATGCAATAGCTCTTGATGACGTCATATGCACTCACAAACAGATCTAAACCTGTTCATTCCTGTCTCGATGTAACATTCGCAATATAATCATGGCTTTTTAACAATTTAGTCGTCAGGAATGGTACAGGAAATTTTAGCGGTGGATTTCAACAAATTCATATTTGTTTCTGACAGTGAATAATACTCAGACAATATAAATTTTTCATTTGGAAATTAGTATTTTTTTTTGGTTCACGCTGAAAATCTCAATGCATATTGTGAGTGTAAAATATTCAATCAATGTTTATTTGTTTTACATATCGTGTAATCGAAATCAAGTATTTATTTATATAACTTCGAAAAGAACAACAACAAATATTGGTTTCCGAATGGAATCGCAGGTATTTTGTTTATGGGAAAGATTTGTTTCGTTGAATCTTTATTTTTGAACTGCATATTTCAGTAATTCCTATTCAAAGGATGGCATATAGTAGGTATGTATTATTGAATGATATGATCGGAGAATGGTTGTTTTTTCTTCCAGCGTATCTTTTAGTATGATGGAGCTCCATAAATTTTTATGTGTATACAGGACGCGATCTATGAAAATGTATTTGGTTTTCAACATATCAGTCTGATATTTCATTTATGGAATTTTCAATGAATTTTTGGTGTGCTTATACATGATGTATGTTTGGAAATCCTAGACGTCTACCGTCATTGCAGCATTGGACAATCTATTTGCAAAATGAACTAAGAATTAATGCGAGACTGAGAATTCTGAACAAATTCCAATGAATGATAATAATAGTAGTGAGAAGCAATACATTTCAAACTAACTTCCCGATGAAGTATAGACTTGAAACTTCAGACATAGCTCAGAATGGAATGAAAAGGTAATATTAATTTGTTTTCTTGTCCGTCTGTCTGTTGGTTTGTCTGTATCAATTATAATAGTAGTATTGAGAATAATTCGATTTCAGAATGACTTTCCGATGAGCTAGAGACTTGAAACTTTGAACATAGCCCAGAACTGAATGAAAATGTAATAATAATTAACATTCTTGTACGTCTGTCTGTTCGTTTGCCTATATTAATGATAAATAGTAGTATTGTGAATAATTCGATTTCAAACTAACTTCCCGATGAAGTAGAGACTTGAAACTTTGAACATAGTCCAGAACTGAATGAAAATGCAATATTAATTCGCTTTCTCGTCCGTCTATCTGTTTGTTTGTCTGTATTAATGATAATAATAATAGTAGGAAGCAATACATTTCAGAATAACTTTCCGTCGGCCTCCCAATATTGAACATCAGTGAAATTCTTAACCTAAAACCGTCATACTTTTTTCTTCTCTATGACTGCAAGCTCCAATACGGCCCCATGCCCATGCCTTCATAACGTACGCCAGCTGTCTCAGACCTCAGTGGCAACCTCCAGAGGCTGCTGAATATCCTACAGGCGGAGGCTCCTCGGCCCCCATAACAGAAATTTTTTCCTCAACTTAACCTACAACCGATATATTTTTTCTATGAATGATTGGGGCCCCCAATGCGGCTTCCACACATCTCAGACCTCTGTGGTAGTCTCCCGAAACCGATAAATACCCTAAGATAGTCGACTCCCATGGCGCACATCTTGAAATTTTTAACCTACAACCACCATATGTTTTTCAATACATGGCTGGGGCCTCCATAATGTCTCCAGATATCTCACACCTCCGTGGTAGTCCACCGATAAACGCCCTAGACAGAACCCCCCATGACTGACATCTTGAAATTCTTAACTTACAACCGTCATATTTTTTCTATATATGGATGGGCCCCCATAATGTCTTCAGCTATCTCCAACCTCAGTGATAACACTCAGAGAACGTCACACAACCTCCCAGTCGTGGCCCCCAGAGCCCCAATATTTTTTCTCACTTAACCTACGGCGGCCATATTTTTTTCTATATATGGTTGGACCCCAAAACGACTCCCATAACGATCCTAGCTGTCTCAGACCGTTGGAGCTGCCCCCAAACCAGTGGCGGTGCCATGATGTGGCGGGAGTAACCGGAGAGCGTGTGGAGCTATGGCGGTTCTGGCTCACCTGAGGGTGAGCCAGAACCGCCATAGCATATCTACTCGTATAGTTCCGCAGTGAAAATTGAGCAACTGGGATTCAAAGACCAGAAGTGCTCGTTTTCTCCTATCACAATTGCAGCGCCAACCCCATCACTTGTTTTCGATCCATCGGTATAAATGATGAGACTATTTGTGTACGAAACTATTTCATTCATGAAAAGAGCTCTGTAAGTTGAGCTAGGTGTCTCGCTTTTCTTCCAGATGAAACCCGAATTTAAGGTTGGTAAGGTGATGCCATGGCGGACAGAAGGAACGTTGTTGGTTAAAATGGAGAAACTCTCTGTAGAGTATTTTTTGCGGCTTCATGAAAACGTATTCGAGTTGGTCTAGTTGCCGTTGGTCTGAAAGCGTGCTCATCGGGGAATGAGAAGCTGGAGTGGTTAATATGGAGTGGCTGAGATAGAACTTTGGTTGCGTAGGTTATCGTTTGGAGGTCTCTTCTCAGGTTAAGAGGAAGTATCGTTGAGTCGCATTGCATTGCAACTGCAGGGCTGGTTCTGAAAGCACCAGTGGCCAATCTTAGGGCTGTCAGTTGGAGGTTATCCAATTGTTTCAGCCTTGAGGGTCTGCAAGAATTGTAAGTTGATGGCACCATAATCCATTCGGCCTTGGATTACCGACTTGTATAAATTTAGAAGAATTTCTCTATCTGTACCCCATTTAATGTTTGACATACATCTCATGATGTTCATAGCTTTTTGACACTTTGAAATTAGTTGATGGAGTTGTTCTTCCCAGTTCAGTTCTTCATCAAAAATTATGCCTAGGAATTTAATCGAGTTTTGAACGCTAATTGGGTGACCTTGGATAAACAGTACTGGATCTGGGTGGGCTAATCTCAGTTTGCAGAAGTGTATGCAGTTTGTTTTTTCTTTCGAAAACAGGAAACCTCTTGATCTAGCTGATTTATCAAGGGTAAGTATTTCATTATTTAAATGTTCGTTAATGTTTTCCATGGACTTGTGTCTGTAGAGTAGGATTGAATCGTCAACGTATAATACTTTTTTGACATAATTTTGACTTTTTTCGAGAAGGATATTAATGGCTACTGCGAAAAGGGATACACTCAGCACTGAGCCTTGAGGAATTCCGTTATCGAGTGTTCTATATGAGGAATTAGTGGCTCCTATCCGAACCTGAGAGGTTCGATCTTGTAGGAAACTTTGTATACAAATGGCCATGATGCCTCTCAGTCCCCAAGTGTGCAATTGCTGCATAATGGAGAAACGCCATGTTCTATCGTAGGCTTTTTGTAAGTCGAAACTCACTGCAACTAAGTGTTCTCTGTTGCAAAAAGTATCATGTATCTCGCTCTCGAGGAAAACCAAGGCATCCGTTGTTGAGCGTCTGCTGCGGCAGCCGACTTGGAACTGGGAAATTGAGTTGTTCGATTCAATCCACCATGAGAATCTCAAATTAACCATTTTTTCAAAAACTTTACCTAGGCAACTTGTTAGGGAAATTGGGCGGTAGTTGTTGGGATCCATAGGAGATTTAGTTGGTTTCAGAATAGGAATGATAATGGCGATTTTCCACACTTTTGGGTGAGTTCCAGAATCCCAGATTTTATTATACAGCTTAAGAAGTTTCAGTTTCTCATTGATGGGCAAGTGTATAATCATACTATATAAGACATTATCATGGCCAGCTGCAGCTTCCGAGCAGTTCTCGAGAGCGGAATCTAATTCATTGACGGAGGAAGGGAGGTTATAGTGCAGGATATGTGGGGTATTGAAATTGAGGATATTTCTTTTTTCAAATGTTTTCACGTTCATGAAATCTTCCTCATAGATGTCTGAGCAACTGTTCTGTGCAAAATGGTTTGCAAAAGCCTCGCAGATCTCCACGGGGTCCAAAATTACCCGATTATCATAGTTGAGAGAGACAGGACTATCCATAGTGTTTTTACTGGCAATGACTCTGATTTTTCTCCATATTTCGCCGAGCCCAACCTCGGGATTGATCGACGAGATGTATTCTTCCCAGGAAGTTTTCTTTGCATTCAAGATAAATCTCCTCGCCGTCGCTATAGTCATTTTGAAAGCTGTCAAGTTTTCAAGAGTGGGATACCTCTTAAATTTATTATATGGTTTTTTTCTCTTGGTAATCGCCATTTTGATTTCGTCATTCCACCAGGGGACTGGACGATGGGTTTTTGATGGTTTCGATATTGGGATGCTAATTTTAGCTGCGTTAAGAATAGCGGAGGAGATAGAGTCCACTGCTATTTCGATATCGTTCGAAAGGTTCGGGATATTCACGTGATCAGAAAATTTCTCCCAGTCTGCATTCTTTGTGAGCCATCGTTCCCTTGTCGAAAAACTCTTTGTGGGGACATCGACATGAATGGTAATCGGGAAGTGATCACTGGAGTGAAGATCTTCATCGGTATCCTATGCTAGCCTAGTCGCCAGATGGGGGGAGCATAAACTGAGATCAATTACCGATGTCTTGCCGGATCGTGCTTCAAAATGCGTAGGATTACCACTATTTAAAATGCATAAATTGTTTGTTTCTATCAAAGATTCCACCTTTTTCCCTCTATTGTCATGTTTGGAGTCTCCCCATCTGGGGGAGTGAGAATTGAAGTCGCCAAGGATCAAGAATGGGCGAGGTAGTTGGTCGATAATATTCTAGATATGGTCAGAGTGCCAGTTACCGTCAGGCAAGTAAATGTTGCAGATGGTAGTTCTCAAAGGGACCTCAATCTGGACAGCAGTTGCTTGGAGGTTAGTAACTAATCTTACATCTTTTGTTGGAATGTTATTTCGAACAAAAATAGCGACACCTCCCCTTGCTCTATAAGTAGGATTGACGTCTTTCCGAAAACATTGATAACCTCTCAGCCGGAAGGATTCATTAGGTTTGAGGTGTGTTTCTTGGATAGCTAAGACAAAGGGGGAGTTCTCATTTTTTATAATTTGAATTTCACTGAGTTTGCTAATGATTCCGTTGCAATTCCATTGGATAATTGTGTTAGCCATTGAAATTTTGTATTCATTGGACTTTACAAAATATGTACGTTTATGAATAAAAAAAAACAAAAAAAGAAAAAAAAAGAAAAATTAGAGAACAAAAAGAAACAAAAAAAAAGGAAGAATTTGGAGCTAAGATATATCTCTTGGTTGTTGACTAGACTGCTGGGGACCGTCAGTTAGGGTTGAGTCTAGATATTCCGTATCAGTTTGTGGCGTAGAAAAGTGTTCTCGTGGCTTGCCTTTAGGCCATCCTTTGAGAGTTGGGGTAGGTTTCGCTCGTTATTGATTCTAAATGTGGGCGTGAAGCCACTTGAGATCATTGTAGGATGTAGGGCGTGAAAAGATGATGTCTTGGGTGCTAGGAGCAGCTGGAGATGAACTAGCTTGGGCGTATGAAATATTAGGTTTCGGGGTGTTCACAATAACTTTCCTTTTTGCTTCGTTGTAGGAGATATTTTCATTTACTTTTCTTTCCTGAATGGCTATTTCTTGCTTGTAAACTGGACAGTCTTTCGACCTGACAGAGTGAGGTCCTTCACAGTTCACACATTTGAATGGGGGTTGACATGAGGTTCCTTCATGTAAAGGTTTGACACATACGCACTTCTGGTCTTCGGAGCACCTGAGGGCAGTATGGCCAAAACGTTGACAGCGGAAGCATCGCATCGGGAATGGGATAAAAGGACGGATCTTCAAAACTTAAAAAGCTACTTTCACTTCTTTCGGAATTTGGGGCGAATTGAAAGTCAAAATGTGGTTAGAGGTATCGAAGAGGATGCTATCTTTTTCACTTTTGATTCTTCTGACTTCTATTATATGTTGATCTTTGAGTTCTTCCAATATTTCTTGTTCAGTACAGTTCAAGAGGTCTCTGCAATTGATTACTCCTTTCGAGTAATTCAGTCTAGCGTGGGCTGTAACTTCGACGTCGTATTCCAAAAATTTATTGAATTCCATTATCTTTCTTGATTGCGCAGCCGATGAGGTTTCTATCAGTAAACCTTCTCTATTTTTTTTCAAATTTTTAACATGTCCCATTTGTCCATACAGATACTTCTGTATCAAGAAGGGATTAGTTGTACTAAAGTCACCTTCTATTCTCTTAACGACCAGGAACCGAGGTTGTACCGTCGTCTCCTGGCTCGTGTGGATGGGTTTGCCTCTGTTTTGGGAGGAGGCACCTCCTTTTGGATTTTGTGAGATCTTTCCATAAAATTCCACGAGAGGGCAGAAATGTATGTGAACTGTAGCAGTGCTCCCTTACCACAGAGGGACTGAAATACGTGTGAGATTCGTCTGGTCTCACAAGGAATCGTAAGCGACTATCTACGAGTAGCCATTCACCTCTTGGCACGATGTCTTCCACCTTAGGTTCCGGATTTTTTCAGGTTTACTCCTGTTGAGCTGTCCTTAGCTTCGCTACTCATCTTCGACCTTACCGGCATGGGTGGCCTACCAGGAGTATAAAACTCCGCCGGCATCGCTCTCAGAATCATTGTAACTACTGAGCCCCCACCACGTCAAGGTCTACAGCTCCTTGAGGATATATATTATATTTATTACAATTATTGTATTGTGTATATTATTATTATTATTATTTTATTATTATTATTTTTTTTTTTTTCGTATTTTGATAAGGCAGCATCAACTACTGGGGTTATTAGCTGCCCCCAATGTCTTGCTAGCCAAGACATTGAGTACATTTCTTGTCTTAACTATAACTTGTTACATTTTTTTTGTTAAACCAGCTCTATCGAGGAAGGTGAGTAAGTTATCTATGTCTCTTTTATCATTGGATAATATTTTTGAGATGTCTCCTTGGATTCCACTTAGGTGTTTGAGGTCCCTGTATTCTACGCAGTCTTCCAAGAGGTTGTTTAACCGTAAGTCTGACCTGGCAAGTTTGGCATTGTGGGGGACGTTCTCCGCTCAACATAAATGAAGATGTGAGGTTTGTGTGCCCTATTCTTAATCGGGTCAGCGCTACTTGATCTCTCCTTTTCATAGGGACTGGGTTCTTCCATATTCTTGTGGTTGTTTTTATTTGCCTCAGTTTTCCATGTGAAACAACCCATTCGGCTTCCCATCTATTGGAGACTATTTCTCCGAAGTGTTTTTTCAGGTCACTTACCAATATCGGGATATTTTCAATACTATCATCTTCAGTGGCATTGCGGGCTGCAATATCTGCTAAGACATTACCTTGAATATGTACATGCCCTGGAGTCCAAATTAGGATTGTTCTTTTTCCCATTTCGAGTAGGTGGTGGATTAAGGCAAGAATGTTCTGAACTAGTGCATTATCATTATAAGCGTCACTTATTGCTTCAATGGCACTGAGAGAGTCTGTACAGATGGTTGAGGTATGTTGTGGCATAAATTTGTAGCGAATGGTTGCGAATTTTTTTTAATTGGGTTGGATTTTTTTTAAGGAATTCCTGTTGATAGGTACCAGGATTTGTTTCGGATTTCTTGAATTTGGCACATTCCTTGTGGATGGTGGGTAGGTTCAGTTTCCATGGAGGTATTTCGCAGAACTGTGTTGAGTATACTATCGGAAGTTCTTCATTATATAGTTCTAGGAGTTCTTTCATCCTGATCTTGGCGGGTCGAGTAATTGTGGTCCGGCTCTCGTACAGGTCTAGTGATTCATTGGAATACATTATGTTATAGTTAGGGTGGTGAGGTTGTGCCCATATTGCAGCTCCATAACAGAGAGTTAGTTGTTGTATTCTGAGCGAGAGGCGAGGTATTCCAGAGAGAATTGTAAAGAAGGCAGTGGGCTTGTAGAAAATGCACCTAGACATAGTTTCAAAGCGTATGATTGAATGCGTTCAAGTATTTTAGATGGGATTGCCGAGCGATGGTATACCACAGCCATAGTGATTTGATGTAAAGAAGGCAGTGGGCTTGTAGGAAATGCCCCAGTTTATATTCGCTATACAGCGAATAACATTCATGGCTTTCTTGCATCTATTTCCCAGATATTCAATGTGTTGTTTCCAATACAGTTTGCTATCAAATATTATTCCCAAAAATTTTGTCTGTGGTTTACATTCAAGCAGCTGATTTTTCATGTACAAGCGGGGGTGATTGTGAGGAGTCTGGCTGCAAATGTTTTTTTGATACTGAGAACTTGAATCCTTTATTATCCGCTTCTTTCACTAAGGAATTTATTGCTTGCTGTAGGGTTCTTTGAATCAGATCCATATTGTCGCTGGAGAAAAATATTGTTATGTCGTCGACGTACATAATTCGGCCAACAGCTGGGTTCAGGTCCTTAAACAGGCTATTAATGGCAATTGCGAAAAGTGTGACGCTTAGTGTTGACCCTTGCGGGATGCCGTTATCTAGTACGTGTTCATCAGATAGGGTATTTCCCACTCTTACTTTGAATGATCGTTGGAATAGGAAGCTCTCAATGAATTTGGGTAGGTTTCCTTTCAATCCCCATTCTTGGAGTTGTTTGAGGATTCCGTATTTCCAAGTCATATCATATGCTTTCTCTAGATCGAAAAAAATTCCCACAAGGTGATTACACGTTTCGCAAAGCTATTTTGAATAGCATTCTCTAATTGGATGAGTCCGTCTATAGTAGACCTATGCCGACGAAAACCCATCTGGAAGGATGATAGGAGTTCATTCCTCTCAAGATACCATACCAACCGGTAATTCACCATCTTCTCGAATACTTTGCTAATGCAGCTCGAGAGTGATATTGGTCGGTAATTCTCCGTATTTTTCGGGTCTTTGCCAGGTTTGGGGATAGGGACGATAGTTATATTTCTCCATTGCTCCGGGTAGATACCCTCTATCCATATATTGTTGTAGAGTTCGAGTAGAGTTTCTTTGGCAGATTGTGGGAGTGCATGTAACATTTCATAGGGTATGCTGTCTGGTCCAGGAGATGAATGATTGGTACTATCTAGCGCTTTCTCCATTTCAGAGAGTGTAAAGGGTTTTTTTTTTTTGGTAATGTTTTTTTACTGTGGGTCTGTTATTTCTTCGTCGTTCACTAGGAGAACCGAAGATACTGATGAATATTGTTTCCCTGCTATACATTTGACTTTTTTCCATATTTCAGAGTATGGCGTTTGGGAAGTTATGCTTGCGACATAGTTTTCCCAAGAGCTTCTTTTACTCGAAAGAGTTATTCTTCTGGATTTGGCACGAGCTCTTTTGAAGTTGATCATATTTATTTGTGTTGGGTGTCTTTTGAATACATTGAGTAATCTTTTTTCTCTTTAATTGCTTGTTCCTAGCTCCGGGTTCCACCATGGCACACTTTTCCTTTTCCGTTTCCATTGGCTTGAGGGTATACTATTCGTAGCAGCATTCATAATTTCATTTGTGAAATATTCAACTGAGCTATTCACACTATCAGTCAACTGCAGGTTAGTCAGAGAGTCGTGGAACTGATTCCAGTTAGCTTTCTTGAGACACCATTTTCCTATTGGTGTCGGTTGGAGTATTTGGCTGGGCAGCTCTAGTAGAATTGGAAAGTGATCCGAGTGATGTTCATCATTCATTACCTGCCAATTGAAGTTTGGAGCTAGTATAGGGGAGCATAGGCTCAGGTCTATTGCGGAGAATGATTGTGATCTCAGATTTATGAAAGTATCTTCTCCAGTGTTCAGTATAACGAGATTGTATTCGTCAATTATTTCTTCTATGTTACGTCCTCTGGCATCTTTTTTGTTTGACCCCCATATTGGGTTATGGGAGTTGAAGTCACCCACAATTAGGAATGGAGTGGGCAGTTGTTCTACTATTTCTCTTATATTGTCAGTGTTCCAATTTGAGTCTGGAAGGTAAATATTGCAGATCGTGATTTTAGTGGGGAGAAAGCATTCGATTGCTATAGCTTGGAGCCGTGTGTTAAGGTTTATGAGCGTCGAGGGGATATTTTCATTTATAAAAATAGCTACACCTCCCCTTGCTCTTCTATCAGGGATAGTATCTCTTCTATAGCTGTTGAAGCCTCTAAGATTGAAAGTGACGGATGGTTTGGAATGTGTTTCTTGGAGACACACACACAACGGGGATTTCTTAGACATTAAAAGTTTAAGTTCAGGGTAATGCTGTATACAACCGTTACAGTTCCATTGGAGTATTGAGTTTGATATATTGAATAGATTAAGAGTATATATAAAAACGTGTGTATAAATAAAAATATGTAAAACTAGTATCACCGTTTTTCTGGCTCCTGAGGTGATGGCGTCTCGAGGCAGAAGGTTTTGCGAGTTTGCGTGATTTTCCCTTAGGCCAGCCTTTTTTCTTTTTTCTGCTGGTCTGGCTGGATTGTGATTCCTCGCCCGAGGAATATGTTCGGATACGTTCAGTCATTTGTGATGAAGATTGGTTATTGGAATTCAAGAGAGATCACTGTGAGAAATGCGTTTGGGAGAGATTGAGGTTTTTCTGTGGGGCACTTACTAAAAGTGGAACTAGTTCTCTGATCAGTACTTGCGTATCTATCATTGGAGAGTTTGTCGTTGGATTAGGACTACTAGTTGCTTGCGAGTATGAAATATTTGGTTTTGGAGTTCTTATGACTACTTTTTTCTTTGCTTCAGAGTAAGGCATATTATCTTTTATTTTGACTTCTTGGATGGCTACTTCTTGCTTATATACCGGACAATCTCTTGATCTTGCGGAGTGCGGGCCATTACAGTTTATACATATAATTGGCGTTTCACATGGTTCACCAGTGTGGAGAGGTTTTCCACAGACACAGATTTGTTCTTTTCTACATCTTATTGCAGCATGACCAAATAGTTGGCAGCGGAAACATCTTAGCGGTGCTGGAATATATGGACGGACCTTTAGAAGGTAAAATGCTACTTTTATTTCTTGTGGCAATTTCGGTGAGTTGAAAGTCAAAATGTGGCTATTTGTATCTGTTAGTACGCCTTCTTTCTTGGTTTTAATTCTCTTCACTTCAATAATACCATGAGTTTTCAATTCTTCCAATATTTCTTCCTCGCTACAATTTAATAGATCTCTACATGTTATTACTCCACGTGATTGGTTGAGTTTTGAATGAGGTGTTACTTCAACTTCTCGATCTAAAATCATTTTCAACTTACTAATTTCTCTGGATTGAGCCGCAGTATTGGTCTCAATCAATATGCCATCTCTAATTTTCTTCAAACTCTTCACTTGACGGACTTTTCCATAAATAAACTTATTCAAAAGGAAGGGATTCAGTTTTGCTAAATCACCTTCTTTACCCTTCACGATCAGGAACCGAGGCGCTGGCATCGTCTCCTGATTCGCGTTTTTTCTACCACTCATTTGGGATAGTGGTGGTCCCATTAATGTTTCAATTTCAGAATTTTCCATCTGATTTCCACGAGTAGGGCAGAAAAGAGGTCGACCGCAGCAGTGCTCCCATGCTACAGCAGAGCTTGTTACTTCGGGAGGTCGCTAGGTATCCCGAAGGCACCGTTATCGACCACGTCCGTGTGGCCATGCATTCATCAGCACGGTTACTCACACCTTGACTTCCGACTTTTTTACAGCTGGTATGTTCCATCTACATAGAAAGAACAGTGGAATAGGCCCTCGTACCCTCGGATACCCTAATAGCCACCGAGGGCCTGAAGAAACAAGAGTTGGTCAAGGGAGACCGATAGGAGAGATCAAAGGAGAGGATATTACCTAAGATAGTGGAAGAAGGTTAGATATCCAGCTAGGGTACCTCGGGGTTGCCATTCCCGTACTCACAAGTTGTGAGCCCCTGAGTATTATTATTATATTATTATTATTATTTTATTTATTATTATTATTATTATTATTATTATTTTATTATTATTATATATTATTATTATTATATTATTATTATTATTATTATTATTATTATTATTTATTATTATTATTATATTTATTATTATTATTATTATTATTTTCGTTTAAACACTTCCAGTCAGGCCCTACTTCCGAAGCTCCGACCCATTCGGAAGGGCGTCTGTTACATAAACAATGACCTCTCCCACACCGTGGTGAGAGATCATTGGTCCGAAATCATGTGCCCTGAGCAGACGTAACGATCCGAGAATGACTGCCTTCTGCATGCGGCCGGCTAGAGATTCTGCCGATTTACGGCATGCCGGTATAATTTCCAGGTTTGAGAGTAGCGTTGGCATCATTCCACCAAGGGCCCTATAATCAGAACCACTATCTTTACAGAATGGTCTGGATAGAGTCTGCGGAGCTCGAAGAGTAAATCTCGATACTTCGTCCGTTTCTCATCCTCTTTCCGCACGATATTCGTCTCGCCCGGAGCCGGAAACTCTATGACGTATATAGTTTACTGCTCGCGGTCGAAGACCAACATCAGGCTTGTTGGCTTGTATTTGCCTGAGGGTGGGGAATTAGTAGTTCCAATAAATTCGGCACTTCTCATTCTCCACAACGGACTCAATATCCCCGGAGCGTAGGCAGCACGGTGTCTCATCAATACCGTACGAGTGTCGTAATGGTAATACAGCACTCGTAACGCCGCGTTATGACGATGGATATAGGCTGAGACCGCATATGCTGTACATGCTGACAGCAAGTGCATGATGGTGTCAGGCGCTCCACGGCAGGCCCTGCATCTCGTGTCAGGGACCTCTATACCCATCACGCGGCTTCGGTAGACGAGAGTGTGGTGAAACACCGTCCTGGGAAGCCATGATGGATCCCTCAGTCTCCGACTTGAGTCCACCTGACCTAAGGAAGCAAGGTCAGCCTTTCGGATAAGCCGTGGTCTTCAATATGTTTGAGAAGATTCCATGCATCGGCTTATCCTTGTGGAGCTGCAGATGTACAGTATTCTCTGCAGCTTTTATGTGACTCTCCGTCGAGCGGGCTCCAACTCGGTGATAGAGTCTTGGATATCCCGCTCGGTGTCGAATACAAGACCAAGTTCATCGGCTGCACGGATGCTGCCTTAAAAGAAACGCTCCTTTCCTGCGATCTCATGGTCTTTGACCATGCAGAGAAGGATCAAGCTCCTGATGACTTTACAGGCTCCATCCAGCACCATCCTGTTGTGTAGACACTCCAAACTCAAAGTCCACGGCCTCCTGTTTTCGGGGAGGTACAACCGTGGAACTGACGATTTCGGATGCAAACTACGATGTAGGTGCATCATTTTGCGCGTCTTCACGTCGATTTCACGTAGCTCTTCCAGTGTCCACTTCACTACCCCAAAGGAGTAGATTAGTATTGGAACGGCAAGCATGTTGGTGGCAGAAACTTTGTTCATGCCCGACAGTTCTGATGACCAGATCTGCCGGAGTTTCTGCTGATACTTGCCGCGGAGGCGTTTTTAACCGCCACTACCTCTTGGGTGCAACGTTGTTGCACTCCTAGGTAGGTATACGCCTCTCCGGCATCCAGATGGCGGAGGATGCTTCCATCTACCAGCTGCGCGTCCTCTCCGTAATCCTCGCATCGTCCTCTTCTGAGATGAACCAGTGCACATTTATCCATCCCGAATTCCATACCGATAGCATGCGTGTACTCTTGCACCACCCTCAGAGATTGCTGCAGATCTCCTCACCCGAGGCATAAAGCTTCAGGTCATCCATATAAAATAAATGGTTGACCTTATGCCTTCGGTCTCCGGGGTGCCACAGTTGTAACCACGGGTTTTCTGAGCGCAACGGATAATGGCATAAGTGAGATGCAAAAGGAGGGGCTGAGGGAATCCTTGGAACACACCTCTCCTGAAGATAACCTGCTCCGTTTGGACTTTGGCTCCACCTGATGTTATGGTGAAGCGAGTCCTCCAGAGTGGTATCAACTGTTCAATGCATCTCACTATTTGATCGGGTACCGCAAGGCATCTGAGCAAATGCAAGATCAACTCATGCGATGTTGAGATCAAACGCCTTGCAGTAATCGATCCAGGCCATCGAAAGGTTGCGCTTATACTGCACGGAGTCCTGCGTGATACATCTATCGATCAGCAGGTTCTCCTTGCAGCCAGCAACACCTCTCTTTGACCCTTTCTGCTCATATATCCGTTCGTACACCGTGTCAACTGCGAGGAGTATTCGCGTGTACAAAATGCGCGTAAACAATTTGTAACACGTGTTCAAGCATGTTATCGGTCTGTAATTTTGGGATCAGACAAATCTCCGTTTTTTGGGGATTAGCACGGTTCGCCCCTCGACAAACCAAGCCGGAATCTGCTGCTCTCCACTGAGCCACGAGTTGAAAACTCTGGCTAAGTGGTGGTGGTACTAGGAAACTTTTTCCACCACAGGTTGCTCAACCCGTCTGGGCCTGGAGCAGCAGAAGTTCTTCGAGCCCTGTAGAGCTTTCGAACTTCTTCCGGGGTTATCGGTTGGCGCAGTTCATTAGGATGAGGCTGCTGGAAACCTTCTACAGAAGGCTCCAAACTGCGTCAGGGCTGGAGTGTCTATGTTGAGTGGCTGCGGATATTCGTAAGTCTCCTTCCAGAAGTTTTCCACCTGATCAGCGGTCGGCGGGTTTTCCCACACATCGCGTCGGTTGCTGGAATAAGCGAGAGGGTTTCTCGCGGAACTGTTTGTTTTCCGCGATTCCTCTCGCTCGCCGTACTAGTGACTTTTTGGCAGCCACTAGCATTCGTATCCTATCAAGGCAGTGTTGTTTGATGGTTAACAGCACTCCTTGATTCATAATGTGATGGACTCGTCGCAACTTAGCTGCGATTTGCCGCACCGTTAGCGTAAATGGCCTATTGGCCACTACGTAGTCCATCACACATTGGATACGAGATGCGTGTTGTCTCGCCGACTTGATTTTGGCTTCCATCTTTTGTATGCGTCTCTCATGCCTTCTAGTCGAGACGCATTATTCTGCGTATCCGCACGGAAAGCATGAGAGCAGCATTATATACGGCGGTGTTGATTTGCCAGATGTCAGCCTCTTCTAAGCGCTTCACGAATCTCCGCATCCACTCGAGCCAGATCTTGAGGCTTCAGGGGCTTCGAAGTGCGGAGCACCCTGCGGTTCTGATAACTCTGTTGGTGGAATATTGATACCTCGCCACCTCTTCGGCTGGTTCGACTCGTGGCACGTCTGCCACTTCGGCCACTTCGTTAACCTGCCTAGGAGGTGGTCTCCCACGTAGCTACGGCTACGAAGGTGAGATACATAATCCCGCAGATTTTGTGCGGAAAATGCGGCATACTCTGGGTGTGCCACCACCCAGAGCATGCATTCGCGCCATGTATCCCCTTCGGCCGGGCTCGCTACTCTCATAGCAACGCAGAAGGCCGTCTCTCATTCCGTCTGTCCACTCAGAACGTTGTCCATTGCGTGGGTCGTCATTAGGCTGTCCATCGATTTGGGCCCCACCACCTTGCCGTTGACTTCCATCCGGATGAGGTCGGTTGTGGGGCCCTGTCTCCTCCTTCTGGGAACCAGAGTATGATCCTGCGAGGGGTTAGCCTAGCAGGAACACGCCGACACCAGAGGAAGTGTTTGCTTTTTCCTCCCGGATGCGCTTAAGCTGCCGGTCCGATTTGCATCCTAGGCTGGGTTAAGTGGTGGCGCCACTCCGAGGTCATTGCTGGTGTTGTTTGACCTACCCTGCTATTGTTTATTATTATTATTATTATTTTTATTATTATTATTATTATTATTATTATTATTATTATTATTATTATTATTATTATTATTATTATTATTATTATTATTATTATTATTATTATTATTATTATTATTATTATTATTATTATTATTATTATTATTATTATTATTATTATTATTATTATTATTATTATTATTATTATTATTATTATTATTATTATCATCATATCATCATCATATATCATCATTATTATTATTATTATTATTATTATTATTATTATTATTATTATATATATATCCGACCCATTCGGAAGGGCGCGCTGGTTACATAAACCAATGACCTCTCCCCACACCCGTGAGGTGAGAGATCATTGGGTCCGAGAATCATGTGTCCTGGGCAGACGTTACGATCCGAGAATGACTGCCTTCTGCATGCGGCCGACTAGAGATTCTGCCGATTCACGGCATGCCGGTATAATTTCCAGGTTTGAGTAGCGTTGGCATCATTCCCCCAGGGGCCTATAATCAGAACCACTATCTTTACAGAATGGTCTGGATAGAGTCTGCGGAGCTCGAAGAGTAAATCTCGATACTTCGTCCGTTTCTCTCCTCTTTTCGCACGATATTCGTCGCCCGGGCCGAAACTCTATGACGTATATCGTTTCGCTCGCGGTCGAAGAGGGGCTCCTCAGGCTTGTTGGCTTGTATTTGCCTGAGGGTGGGGAATGAGTAGTTCCAATAAATTCGCACTTTCATTTCCACAACGGACTCAATATCCCCGGAGCGTAGGGCAGCACCGGTGTCACATCAATACCGTACGAGTGTCGTAAATGATAATACAGCACTCGTAACGCCGCGTTATGACGATGGATATAGGCTGAGACCGCATATACTGTACATGCTGACAGCAAGTGCATGATGGTCTCAGGCGCTCCACGGCAGGCCCTGCATCTGGTGTCAGGGACCCTATACCCATCACGCGGCTTCGGTAGCAGGAGTGTTGAAAACACCGTCCTGGCAAGCATGATGAATCCTCAGTCTCCGACTTGAGTCCACCTGACCTAAGGAATGCAAGGTCAGCCTTTCGGATAAGCCGTATGGATCACCATTGTTCAAGAATTCAGATGAAATCCGAATTGCAATCAACAATCAAGATGTAATACTGGACATTGCCGACAGTTTCATTTACATTGAGGAAAATTCATTCCAAAGAAGTGAACAAAGTATGCTATCTTTCCAACAATGCTTTGGCATTCCTCTTCGATGAGATCCGCTATGAAATGGGTGGTGAGCAAGTTGCCGCTGTTCGAAAACCAGGCATAACATCCACAATGAAGAATATGGTTTCATTTGGTCAATCACACTCTCACATGCTTTTGACAACTGGATGGGGACTTTCCGACACAAAACAACACATCATTGATGCACCCAGTCATTTATTCAGTGGAAAACTTCCTCTCAAATATTTGATGGGTTTTGCCGAGGATTATAAGAAGAGTATTCTGAATGCAAACAAGAACTGATTTTGATTATAGCTCGTTCATTCAAGAATTCATATATTGGAGACGTTGATGCCTCTTTGGAAATTACAAAGATTGAATGGAAAATAAAACATGTTGTGCCCGATGACAAGCAGAAGCTCAAATTATTCAGTAGAATAAATAAGAGTGGTCTGAATTCAAAAATCAAGTTGGCTTATCATTATGTGGGATCTTTATGAATTACCCTCATTGCGTAGCACATCTTCGAACATATGGGCAATAAAACAACCAACACTTTGGAAACACCTCGCTTCATAATTATTGGTTTTCAAAGTACCACTGCATCCGAAAACAGAGCACTGGATGTGACAAAATTCATAAATGCTGACATTAATAACATCGAGTGTATTTGAACTCTGAAGTCTACCCATATGAGCGTTGGAACCTGGACTTTGATAAAAACTATTCTCTTCAGCTTACTATGCATTAGGGACTTTCAACGTATTATTATGACAAAGATATGAGTGAACCTCTTATGGACCTTGAAGATTTCAACAGAATCCCCTGTTCATCATTGATTGTTTACATCAACGAATGCTACAAAATCATCTACAGTGGATATCAAGCTGGAGTTCAAACGAAAAAATAAATTTCAGCCAACACCAAAGTCTGCATCATTATACACGATACCTTCTTGACTTACAATGCATTGGATGGCTCTGTTCGTAATTCACTTTGAAATGTTCAATATTTTATTTTTGTACTATATCTGAATATTTTTATAGTATATCAATAATGTTTATGTGTAATGAAAAATAAATAAACAAGATTTTGTAAATATATGTTAATTTCATATCAAATATCTACATGATCATATTCATCATCATATTCATCATATAGTTGATATTTCTCGATGATGTCATCAGGTAGGAATGGTAAAGGGTGTGGAGAAATCCTTCCAGATCAATTTGATCATTTCTTCACAGGGAATTGTTCCAAGTTTAAGGCTCCTTGGTTGAATTCCTCACAAAGTATTGTACCCATGACGTACTTCTCGGATAAATGTGCACATCTTTGGATTTCATCTTCATCGAAACAAACATTCAAATCTAGACTGTAGCATGGAGGACATCTTGACTCAAAGCATTCAAGTAGGAGTTCAATCTCTCGATGGCTGTATTGATGTCCACGGCTTCCGTCCAACATTGACTCGAGTAATGCATCCACATATTGAAAACTGAAACGAAAAAGAATTGTTAATATATTCCATTGATATTCAAATAATTTTACTTACATCAGAAAATGTGATGCTCCAAATATAGTACTTCTACACTGAATGTTATTTTTAATGGGAAATATCTATATTCAACATAAAATCACTATATCCTAACTATTAACATATAAACAATATTATCATTTAATGTAGTTGAATTCTACTAGAGGGACGAGTTCTCAAACTCCTGCTACTTGTGGACTCTGACCCAAATATATTATTGTATTTGAAATCTGAAGCATTTATGCAACTGACATCGTCCCATTGAATTCATCGAAATACTTTTGACAACCATGATTTGAATAAAGTATCATTATCATCACGTAATGTCATTAGAATAGATCTCCCCTATCGGGTTATACAAGTCGTCATACCAAGTATGTTGAAATCATTTACCGATGGGTAATGATGATTTTGGTCTTTGTTCAAAAGCTGTCACCCTCTTTTCAATTATTGTAGAATTTATTCTCTTCAAATCTACAACTTTTGGAAGAAAGACATAGTAAGACTGTATAGAAAAATATAGATTATTTCACCTTATAAAAATACCTCACTGAATTGAGAAACTTCTCGTACTCTGTATTCCTCTGATGATATTATCTAACATCTGATTTCTCATCAACGACTCCACACATTTTTATAAGAGACATCCCCACTCCATTTCCAGTAGATGGGACTGTGAAGGTCATTACGCACTTGAGCATCAACACACTCATCAATACTCGCAGTTCACTCTTAGCTCTCTCACAGGATGAATGCCCTCCTCGCTTGGAGAGTGCAAGGATTCATGAAGGTCATGACTACACAGAATATGTATGCCTACACCACAACATTAGTCAAGGTCAAACAAACATCGAGATCAAATCTTTTGGTTGCCGAAACAAATCCAACATCAAAACTCAAGGTCAAATCTCAAAGTCAAAACTTAATGTTATGAATCTCAAGGTCATATTCAAGGTCAAGTCGAATCTCAAAGTCGACCAAACCCAATATCAAAACTCAATGACAAATCTCAAAGTCAAATCTCAAGGTCAAACACACACACATTGCACACCTGCAACCATTCAAGGTCACACGTGACGTCATAGTGGTGGGGGGAGAGCCAGAACCGGCTTAAATCTCCTACTGTCCAGCGTGGCTTTAGCCGAGAAAGTAGTTGTTTTCTGTTAGAAATTCTCAAAATAAAACATTTTTATCGTGGAGTTTTCAATCCACAGTAAAATCTTTCTATTCAATATTTGATTGAGAATGTTTCCCTTTTCAACATGAGACCTCACAAGAGGTTATCTTGAACGATGGAAGATAGTGACTGAAGTTTCAGTCGGAGATGATTCCACATCTGATTTTATGAACATCCTGTTCATATTTTCAAATGAACAAATATGATGAACTTTAGCTTTTTTCAAAGAAGACAAAAGTCTTTAATCCGAAAACAATCCAAAATACCTTAGATCTTGTTATTTCATTTCTTAAATGGTGAGGCATAATTAGATACAACCTAATAATTTCCCGTTTGCTTTACAATCCTTTCTTCGTACAATTAACCCATTCTGGCAATATTGGGGTTTTTACATGACTGGATATAGCTCATAGCCCATTTTTGGTCAATGAAACGGCCACAAACAGGTAATTTATGAAATGAGTTTATGATATCTCTACGTATCTATTCTATCGATATCATACATAGCTGTAATTTATATCTTTGTGATTCATGGGTAGCGAAGCATCAGGGACAATTCCTTTACTTCTTTTTCTATACAAGGTGTGAACTAACTTGCTGCAATACCGCTAACAGTTCATAGTTCTTTAAACAATAAACATATTTTTTCCTTTGAAATATTTAGGGTGGGTCCTTAATAAGCTAGAAAAAAATTACCCACTAGAACTTTGCTGTTGGTTACTGCTGGATTACCACGAATTTGTTAACCTTCAACCTCATAGTGTTAATATCAATTTCCGGTCTGCTCAGTAGTTCAGTGTTATTGTTTATTTCCTGATCCATATGCAGGAGTTCAATTTTGGCTGAATTGAGAACATGCCATTTGCATTCACGTATTTCCCACTGGAAATGAATCCTAAGTCAAAACGTCGTCCACTCAAATACTTTCAGAGGACATACGGATATTATTTTTCAGCATTATCGGCTATTGAAAAGACAAAAAATTCGAAACACCACACTTACAAACCCGAAAGCCTTGAAGTCCAACCTCACCTTCACGTGCTTTGGCTTGAACCGGCCGCGACCGCGCGACGAATGAAATAGTGTGCAGACAGTGGACGGCCGCGGCTCAGACCTTCAGACGGAAAAAAACAAAGAAAAGACATCGATCTGACTCCCAGACCCGTTCACAACTCACCAAACTGAAAAGGCCCAGGAATATGCAGATGTCGACTGGAACCTACAGCAAGGTGGGCAGAGGAATCCGGCTGGCGGTGATCAACAGATGCCATCCGCATGTTCTGTTGAACCAGATCTGGTTCAGAACGCAATTGTAGATGCACACTTCGGGGCCCCATTAGAGGGCAGAAGTATAGCACCACAGTTCGAAAGAACTTCTTTCAACGCAGGGGTCCTATCGATGACTTGCGCAAACAAAAGAACAAACTAGCTCAGGAAGACGATCGGCTCACTGGGGGGACTATGGGATGAGGGCGAATCGACGGTGGTCAATTTCGGGGACCTCCCCGTAAGACACAGGGTCCTCGTCTTTGTCCCTGGGTCATGGAATACACCATCGGAGGTCAGCCGAAGGCCTCAAATCCAGAACCTTGAGGACTCAGGATAGCCTCCGATGAGCCATAGTACTGAGATGGAAGGAGGACAAATCCTGGCCTTCTCGGTGGACGATGTTTTATTCAGGACTTTGGAGAGAATGCAATCCCAAGCCTTCTAATAAGGGCTTGGAAAAATTCTCTCCAGGGTCCTGGACAAACAAAAACATGAGGAGGTACGAGAGTTATCCCATGAGGGCCTCTTATTCAGGAACCAGGGTCCCAACAAGGTGAAATCAAAGGCCTGGGAGGGGCAAATGGAGAGCTATCATATAATAGACCCACTGGGACCCCCGAAACTATACACTTATTTGAAGAAATATCAATATACTGCCACTAACGAACCTATGTTTTGAAGAATTGATGATAGTGGAGCTGAGGATCTGGAAAGATAATGGGCCGAGGCAAGTTATTCTTGCGTCGGCCTATTTCCCTTTGGATGATCTCGAACCACTATCCATGAAGGGGGCGGAAGAGCTGATGAGACACGTAAGCCTTTCTGGTGTGGTGGCCAAAGACAAAGCAAAGAAGCGCTAAAACTAAACTAGGCAAGATGCAAAGACTTGCCTGCGAGGGCATTACAGAGGCAATGAAATCAACGTTCACTGCAGCCATGGAGACACCGTTGGGATTGCCTCCCCTCCACTTGGTGATACGAGGGAGGGCAAGGCTAGGTGTCTTCAGATTGAAAAACACATGAGCATCGTGAAGCATCGTAACCAGAGACGTGTTAGACCTGAGATTAGAGCACGTTATGAGACGAATCTCCTTTGACAAGACATACAGGATACCTATACCAGACAGAACTGTATGGAATTATACAGAACTCAACACCATTCTACAGATCTACAGACGGGTCAAAGATGGAGAATAGTGCGGGAGCAGGAGTGTTTTCTAGAAACCCAAGAATCGAATTCAGCCCCTGTATTTCAGGCAAAGGTCTACGTAATCTTTTAATGTGCGAAGGAAAACAGCAGGAGAGCAATAGTCGGGGTACCGAAGCGCACGGCACGAGCGTCTGCAGAAGTCTGGATCCCAGAAAAACACAAATAATACTTGAAAAACATCCCAGGAAATAACATGGGAAAACTGCAGACGTGTTAACTTTGAACAGGGAACAACTGAAAATAATTACAGGGCTCATAACTGGACATTTGCCAGTAAAATAGCACCTGAGTAAAATGGGACTTTTCAATGGCAACCCAACATGCAGATTATGCGGTAAGGAACCAGACACATTATCACTCGTAATGTGCAACTGCAGAGCCTTGGATTGCAGAAGACAGTCAATTTTCAGGCAACCAATTAATAAACTGGAATTGTTAGTCACACACTCAGTGAAGGACTTGTACAAACTTGTGTAAGGCACAAAATTACTGGAATGGATGCTGTAAATAAAAGATACAGACAGTAGGCCCAAGTGTCATCGGAGGTCTTGACCAGACGAGCCAACGAGTGGAATTGATTTCAAGTGGGTAAAACTGAGTAACGGAGGGTGTACAGGTAATGATTTTATCCAACATCTCCCCCCCCCCACAATTTGTGTTGTATTTTACATTATGTATTTTGCTGAAAAAAAAAAATGCCGACCATTTTATGGGGTATTTATTAGATTATTTTAACAAGGCTGAATTATTGGGGGACTGTTCATCACACTATTTGAGAAATGTAATTGGGAACTGGTGCAAATAAGGCGCCACCTATTTATTATCTGTATTCGAATACACCAAGATGGTGACCATTGTTTCATAACTATAAGTGCAGTATATTCATTTCTGATGTTTTTATTGTTATAATATTAATAGGGCAATAAATTAGCTTGAAGGATTTCACAGAGGCCAGACGTTCTTTGTTTTTCAGTGAATTGATAAAAAAGTATATTATATCTCCACTCCCGACTATTTTTCCATTGAAAACAATCATTTGGGTAGAAAGTACCAGAATACCGTCAATATCAATAAACTAATTTCGAAATGGATGAGTTTGCAGTGGACATTTCTGGATAAAACTAGTTTTTTCAAAAGAATTCATTTGTGGTAATATGTATGGAATATGCCATATAATCCTTGAAGTTTTAAATTGATACTGCCACGAAAATAAAAATTTGAATTATGGAGCAATTCTTTTAAAAAAAATTTATGCTCGTGCAATTCCTGAACAACCAAGAAGTCATCAGATAAACAAGTTGTGGGCATTTATTAACACCGAAGATATTGATGAAGACACAAACTTGCTAAGTTATCTCTATGTTGGTTTAAAAACTTCGGCAGTCACCGCACCCCTGGTGGTGATGGCGGTCGCGATTGGAAAAAATCTCATTATTCCTTCGATTTCTTCAAACACGGAATGGAAAAATGGAAAGTTTAAGATACGCACGGAACAGTTTTGGTGTTCGGTAGTTCGAACAAACTTCAGCAAACTGACATTTGGCTTTTTTGACATGGATATTAGTATTATCATTTATGTTTCGATTTTGGTTATAAATAATTGCGGTTTTTGAACATTATATTTGATTAAACCTTTTAGATTTTTTACAATTGTGATCTAATGGAGGCTTTTGGATGTAACGAGGTTTGGTTGCTTTCGTTAGTGTGAAATTGACGTTATTGTAAGTTTCATTACGTATCCCCGGTAGCCTGCATCAAATGATGATAAGTATTCTCAGACTGTCTACATTTCTCAAACAATGAGTTCAAAATTCCACATATTCGAATTTTTATTGCATCCAGCAATCGCCAGTGTATGTTAGGTTAGGTGTACAACAGTTCCCAAAATATGGTGAATCATCATTAATGTTTATGTAATGAACAATAACAGCAAATGAGAACCTACAGTGATACAGTCCTTTCTTTATAAATATGCCCTGTTACTTACTGAATCATTTTGTTTTCAATATTGTATTGAAACTACACTTTTCCATAGATTATGTCACGAAATTTATCAGAAAAGGAAACACGAATGTAAAATTCGAATTAAACTTGAAGTTAAACTATGAACAAATTGTATCGAGGCTCCACGTTGGGTGCCAAACTTGTGTTACATATTTGTATTTATATTTCCACCCATCGACGATAGTTTTGCGTCTGGTGGCTCAAGGTCATGGATCCAAAACTTCATTTGGTAATCATGATAGCTCAAGAAATTTAAATAATTGAACGGCACTAAATTTTTGATTATTTCAGAAACCTAAAATACTTATGACATACTATGAAATAATAGTCGAATACTTCAAATAATTTTTATTATCCAATTTAAAAAACATGATATGTACAATTGATTGTATACAAAATGCGAAGAGATTAGCATTTATCGCAGTCTGGACCAGTATCTAAAATGATACTTCCTATCAAGTATACAGATATATTCAAAATTCAACAAAGTTAAATTTCAACAATGAATACTCTAGACGGTTCCATACAGTACTATGGCTTCAAATTTCTTCATGGTGGTGGTGAAACAGTTGGTGTTGTGGTCAACAGCAAATTACATGCAACAGTTGCAAGTGGTATATTTTTGCGAACCCAATCTATAATATTGCTGGTTCCATAAAACGATCATCAAAAGAATTTCTTCACCATCAACATAAGTTATCAGTAAAAACTGGACTATGTATAGTTTGTATTCCAAAAAAGCAATATGTGGATATTAAATTATAAATCTCATTTTTGGAAAGAGTGGAGGTTGTCAATGGTTATTCAAACTTCCCCATATGGAATCTGTTGGAACACTCATTCTTCGGGAAAATGAAATATGATCTTCAGATGATTTTGATTATATTGATATCTACAAAAATATAATTTTTTCCTGAAAATGCGTATTTTCATTTACTTTCACAAAAAGCAAAGAAACAACTGGAAATGATCTTGGTATATCGGCCGGTATATCCAGTAAATACATTTTTCGTCAATACTAACTACACCAATAGAAACATGGTGTACCTGATGATGAAGGATATCTTCTGGTCACCCCTTAGACCTTTGAAACTTGTTTCTTGATAATCAGAAATTATGGCCTCCCTTCCCATCTGGAATTCTTAGAATGGATTCGCCTGCTCATATTTCATGGAGGCTGGATATTTGGTTATTCTTGAAATCTTTCATGGGGACCACGTTTTTATTGAAGAGCTCCTTTGAGTTTCTTTACCAGATATTCATATCTCGGTTTAGGCTGAATAGCTCGCATCAGTGGTTGGGAACAACCCAGTCCTCCTGTTTTATAATTTCCAATGGTACTGCGAGTAAGATTTTGAATATATTATACGAATGTATGAAGGTTGCCATAATAATCGTTGCCAGATTTTATTTTCAAAGCCATAAAGAAAGTTTGTAGTTTCAAACCACAAGGAAAATACATCATAGTTCTGAATTAACAAAAAACACTTTTCTACTTTAAAAGTTACAAAAAGTTACGATTCCAATTGTAATATACTCGAAATATTGTAGCGATAGCCATATTCCATATCTCTTCAATCCAGAGTGGAATTCTCACCTTGAAACTTGATTTACACCCCGATATAGATCTATACCAACTCAAGTTATATAGAGTATAGTAATGATTACTCAGTTTATGTACACCAGATCCTAGTATCAACATCATCACATCTCGGTGGCGCACGAATCAAGCCCAACTCAAAGAGTACGCTTTGTAAATAAGACTTCCTTTTCTTTGACAATAGAGTATAAAATTTTGATTCTTACTTGTCTTACAATGAATATTTACTAAAAAACTGGTCTATTGATGGATAGTTCTGAAGAGCTCCACTCATTCGAGCTTTGTGAGATGAATGCGTGCAAGTGGAGGGAACGTGTTGACGTGCATGTCAACACATGCCCAATAACCTTGCTACAGTCATTTGAGGTCAAAGTGGAGGTAGGAGGTCTAGAACCATCTTGAATTTTTTTCTAAGATATCTTGTAGTTTTGGTAACCATACACTTTAAAGCCAAATTTATTTCAAAAAGTAATTAGTGAATACTCTTCTAGGTTTACTGTAATGTTTCCAAATGAATTCCAGAAAAATAAGGCTTCAATAACTTCAGTTTCCAGGACAGGGCTGCTTTTGAGATACATCCATAAAATACGAAAATATTTGGATCTCGAATACATTCGGTAAAATAGCATTTCGCAGTAGTCACCACGAATTTTTGACCTTAAGTGGTTTTTGACTGGAATGTTCGGGAGTAGGCTGATTACATCAGAGCTAATCAATATGTCATTTTAATTCATAGTTGATTTTTTTTGTTTTTCGAGGAAACGAGATGCATTTCGAATATTTTTTTTCCAACAAAGTGTTGTGAATCTCAAAAGACATTTTTACAGGAATTCAATATTCCTCGTTTAGCCTCTAGAACGAACCTCACCTTTCGTATTGATGTACTGAATTCCCAACATCATTTCTATAATTGTCTGAATCATATGTGTAGATGTCTGAACAATCTTCCCCCAGTGGATATATACTTCTCAAATGCATCCCAATTCAAACAAATTTTATTTCATCTCGAATTTAAATGTAATTTCAGAAAGTATTGTTACTTTATCAGTTATTGTTGACATATAAACCTAGAATAAGTACACAAATTTTACGTTATATACTTCTATAATGGGACTCTTTTGTCTGTTGGATGTATTACTACTATAAATGAATAAATTCAATCAACAATTAATCTAATTGGTTTCTTTGGGGAATTTTTTGTGTGTTGATAAGACTTTTCGGATCTTTCTTTCTATTTGACGTTAGGTATTTTTTGGTATATTCAGTTGAATCATTTACAATATCCAAGATTGCTTTTCATTTGTCATCCGTTGATTTTTTCATTGTGCTATAATTTTTTGAAGTTCTAAGAGCCTTTCAGAGAAGGAATTCTAATCCTCTTGGAAGTTGTTGCCGATTATATTCCTTTGGACAACAATAACCTCAATACTTCGAATGATTTATTCATGACTGTTTTGGAGATACAATTTTCATTCTGACGGGAATTGTTTATGTACTTCTTATCATTCCTCTTTCAAAAGAGCGTTCAATTTATTAAAATTATTCCTTTTACGCATCTTATAGTTATTTTCATATGAAATTTGGATAAAACGAAAAATGTGTTTTGAATCTTCAAGATAATGATTATAATATTTATCTTGTTCTAGGTACCTTGAGTGATTTTTGAGGCTTGCCTTGTGTTGTCAAGGGAACTTACTCTTTCTCTTACTAGTTTATGGCCAATTGTTCTCCATCTTCTGACTGCGATGACTCTAAAATTTCGGAATATTCTGATTCACCTACAACTAGAAATGAGGCTATTCTCTGGATGAGATCATTACTTGTATGAATTCTCGAGTTTTCTGAAATTGAGTATTGATAAAGGCACATACTGAAAAAGAAAGTAGAGCTTGATAGCATATTTCTCTATACTGGCCAATTTACCACATCTGAAATAAAGTATATTACAAAGTGGGCTATTGCGATAGGATTGCAAGACGCCAGAAGAAGATTATAATAAGGGTATCCCCAAACGAGCCGATTATTGGAAAATTCTGGGAAATAATTCCATTCAAATCAACTGCAACATATTCGAAAATTTCATTTTTTCTGTTACTAAGTGTAGAGTTGTGCTAACTCAATCAAATTATCCGATTCATTTGTTTAAAAATATGAACAGGGAGTTCATAAAATCAAATGTGCAATTCGAATATAAACTTTAGTAGCACTATCTTCCATAGTTCAAGATAACCTCCCGGTAGGTATTCATGATGAAAAGGAAAACAATCCGAATGAAAATGCCAATTTTTACTTTCAGTTTATTTTTTAAGTTAGGGTCCCTTCAAGATATATCAGATGTAGTTCAATGTATAGCGTAGATTAAGCCAGGAAAGTAGTTATTTTCTGTTAGATATTCACAAAAAATTACTTAATTTTTATTGTGGATATTCCAATTTTCAGAAAAATCGTTCTGTTCGATATTCAACTGAGAATGTTCCCTTCTCAAATTATCCGAAATTTTGAACTGGCCTTATTGAAAATCTCCTAACTTTTGTATCGTTGTCTCTCGAACTAGTCTCCCAAGTATACGAAACGTACCACCAAGTGAGTATCCGATTTCTCAATGGAATCCGGACACTTTAGGACTTGGTGTCTGGGATTTTTCGATCAGAATGTTGGGACCTTTTATATATTATAGGGATCGTTTCTTCATGTTCTATGGGTAATCAAGGAAAATGAGCTCCTCCAAGTCCCTCAACTGCAATCGAAATGGAATTCGAGTATACTCAATATAGTATACCTTTTTGTGTTCTTGACGTATCCTATATCATGTATTTGATCTTAAAGGATTCAATAAATTATTATTATTATTATTATTATTAGTGAAAGATAAAAAAGCTCAACCGAATTCGCATTCCTTCTACTTCTACTACATAGCCTCTTTCTATCAACGTTATTTCATCAAATAAGTGTTACTTGTGAATGCAGGAAATAAATCATGTCCTCCACTTCGCTTTTTTTTAAAGGTCATTTAGAGATGCGGTTCAAAAGGATGATAAAAGAACCGGTGATATGAAATGGAATAATATTGCCACAGAATAATTGCGAATGAATGTCTTTTGCCTTGTAATCCAACCCTGCCTGAAGGACTCCTTTTAATCAGGCCGTTTTCAGTAATTCTCGAAACGACAGTAAAACACTGCCTGGAGTGGTTTTCATTCTCTCTCCTTCATAGTATCACAATTCGTGCCAATGTTCTATTTGCCGGATGCCTCAGTTGAGTTCTATAACTCCCGTAGGGTTAAAAATTGGAAAGGATATTCCAGGTTATCAGATAAGCCTCATCAAATATACAAGCTCTGTCAGATTCGTGGAACATTAAAATTTTTAACCAATACCAGACCAATAGCGACTTGGTCGACAATGTTATACGGGGAATTCTGATTCTTCTATAACTCAGACATAAATATTTATTAATCAAAAAAATGTCCTCTAGATTTTTTCAGATAAAAGGCAGACGTATTATATTATCGGAGATAACTTTTGACATTCTTCTTCTCCACTTCATATGAAAAATTGAAAATATAATATTTAGAAAAACTCAGACAAAGATTGCTTTCAGATACAAAAGCAATTTTGGTCTGAGATTTCCACATCTGGAAGAGTTTCTCCAAATATTAGAATCGAATTATAATTTTTCATATGAAGTGGAGAAGAAAGTCAAAAGTTTCCTCAAATCCATGTTCGCTCCACAAAAAATACTTCTTTAGTATATTAGTATCGTATTATATTTATAGTTACATAGCTGTAATTTAAAAATCGACGTGTATTGCAGGAAGTCTTGCATTATAATAAACATGTTCCCTGAGCCCTTCAAACCCCCTAGTACGTGTCATTTGTCTGAACACATCCTACTTTTTCAAATGATGGCCATTGGAGATACAGGTCAAAATGACCCGACGTGAAGGACGTCTTTCAATTTGCAAAATTGATAGTCCAAGTCGCCAGGAATCAGCCGTAATAATTTTTTTGGCGTAGAGTGGACGTAGTCAAAATATAGAGCGAAAAAGCAAAAACATTTTTTAAACCTCTTCCATCTTGTTCCTTGAGAGTCATGGAGTAGGAAAATCCATTCCCAAGACGAAAATCTGGTTATACAATTTTTTTAGGTTGGTGAAAAATCCAAAATTGGGCAGTTTGTAGATATAGTCGTTTATTTTCCAAATTTTCGAGCAAAACGTCTTGCATATATTTTTTTTATCCTCAGACATTCAAGGAAGAGAGAGAACCAAATGCAAGACGTTTTTACTTCCTGAAAAGTTTTTGGCGAGCCTCCAAAAATTTGGAAAACTTACGAAATTTCAAAGTAAAAACAGGCTTTTTTGACATACAACATGTTTTCTGAGAATTGACGTCTGAGTACCAGCCCAGATTTTTGCCCCCTTGGGATAGGGGGGGTTGGGCTTCAGTAACTCTTAAACTGGAAAAAGGACTCATTTGAACTACAGCAGCTCACCTGACGGTTTCACTTAAACAACTTCTATGTCTTGGTATCCGGAATACTCATCTACCAAAGAGGCGCGTCACCTTCATCTCCACTCCCCTCCACAACTCCTCCGAATGAATGAAATTGTGAAATAAAAAGGATTTTTCTCTCTACAACCCTTGGTAGATGAGTTCACCAGATATCACGACATGGAATTCACTCAAATGAAACCATCAGGTAAGTTGCTGAAGTTCAAATAAGCCCTTTAACCAGTTTAAGAGTTACTAAAGCTCCAAGCCCCCCTTAGAGGGGGGGCTTGGTACTCAGGTACTCAGACATCAAATTAAGTCAAATGTAACTCTCGGTAAGCATGTTGTGTGTCAAAAAAGTTTTTTTTTCCACTTTGAAAATTCTACTTGGGAATGGATTTTTCTACTCCATGACTCTGAAGGAACAAGATGGAAAAGGTTTCACGTTTACTTCAACAGGTACCTAAAGAAAAAAATCAATGGCTTTTTTGCTCGTCCAGTTCACACCGAAAAAACTATATCACCTGATTCCTGGCGACTTTGACTATCAATTTTGCAAATTGCAAGTCATCCTTCACGGCAGGTGATTTCGACCTGTATCTTCAATGGCCATAATTTGAGAAGTAGAACGTGTTCAGACAAATGATACGTATCAGGGGTTTTTGGGGAGGTCTCAGGAAACATGTTTATCATAATGCAAAACTTCCTACATTACAGCTCTCTAACTATTATTGCTAATGGTGGTTGTGGAGCTTGTTGTGATTCCTTTTCATTTCCAATATCTTGGATAGTTCTATTGACAAAAAAATAGGATAGGTATTACCTTCAAGTTAATTTTTTCTAAGAGAAAAGTGATTGAGAATACCTTTTTTGATACTGAGTTGATGATTTGCGTTGTAATTGAGATATCTGTTGGTGTGTGTCTCTTTTCTGGAAACGCTTATTTCGTTTATTTGGGAATTTCTTCCCCGTTACATCGAGGCAAAGATTTTCGGTTATTATTTTCTATTTCATCAGTGGAATCGGTGGGTTCGTTTTCATTGATATATTTGTTGAACTCATCCATGCCATGTTGCCAAATTATGAAAATACTATCGACATATGAACAGGTGTGAAATGTTGATTGCATATTATTCTCAAAGAAATGAACAATCCCTAGATATCGATTTGAAGTTGAGCGAAATAATATAAATCATGTCTTAATTTGTTGTTCTGATCAATGACAATTGTTAAATAACTATTTTCAAGACAATTAATTGAGACATTTTAATTTCTGAACAATGATTTATTTTCTACATCAGTATCACGTTCAATTTGGTGGATACTCTTCCGGATTTTCTATGGTCAAAGCATGTTTGGCTGAAAATTTGGGTTTTTGTGTTGTATTAATCTAAAGCATCGAATCATAAAATAGAAAACATCATATTTTTCGGGAAGTTGACATATGAATAGAAGGGGGATGGGTCAAAAATTAATTTTGTTTCGGCTCTCTGAATCCAGAACATCACATGTTCATGTATAATAAGAAAAGGAAATGTAATGAAAATGAATGTGATAGATTTCACCACCACGTTTTGCACATGAAAACTCCAACATTTCAAGAGAACTCCCAATAAAATTCGAATTCTGAAGCAGTAAGTCATCATTTCAAAGAAATTCATGAGAGGAAGTCCTACTCAGAGAAGCTTCCGTTATTTTACGCGGACCGCAAGGGGATTATTCAACATACGCTTTATTCGATGGAACATCGACTGTTACCCTTTTGAGTGATGACGTAGCCAAAACAATTGGACTACAGGGTTCCATAGACCCTTTGAAACTTCAGTGCACTAACTCCGTGACGAATGAGGGTAATCTTGAAAATTCGTGGAAAATCTGAAGATATTTAAAAAATGTGAGAACCGTAAAAAATCTCGATTTGCCTTCAAGGTCTTTAGATTCAAAATTAATGTACGAAAGATGGGACCATCTGTATTCTTTTGAAATAAAGTCCTACTGGGCCAGGACGATATTGATTTGATAAGGGAACTAATAGAAAGTGGCAAAAATGTCCTAATTCTCTCAGAAACAAAATCAGGTTGGGTAATTCATGGCAATAACTTTTATATAAAAGGCAGACAAGATTTACATCCACATAATTCAAATTTTGATCATGAATTACAAGAGCTAGTGGAAAAATCTTTCAGACTTGATAAGTTAGGAGTGACGAACGAAAAATAATTAATAAAAACCTTTTAAAAGACAAGCTTTTATTCAAATGCACTAAAAAGTAAAAACTAATTGCTTTGGATGTGTGACGTAGTTATAGATTCAAAAGCTTGTCGCGCAAAGTTTAGAGTTCGAATACAAAAGCGACAAGCTTTTGAATCTATAACTCACGGAATAACCTACGTCACACATCCAAAGCAATTATTTTTTACTTATTAGTGCATTCGAATAAAAGCCTGTTTTCGAAAAGGTTTTCTATCAATTATTTTATTTTGTGCTTTTTAGTACTTGAGTACGTCTTAATCCATGCATTTTTGTTAAAGCATCGTTATTATGTGTCCTTTTTTTCCTGTAAGTTCTGAGCTATCTAGTCCTTCAATGAGGAGACCATCTGAAGATTAACTCATTCGCCATCTTGGAGTTGCCATCTTCAATTTTTGAATGTCAACTAAAAATCAATAATCTTCGAATAAATTCATAATCTCCGACCCCAAAAACTCCGATATATCAATTTTGAATCGAATCGGGCCATAATTACAAAACTCGTCCGCCATCCTGAAATTGTGAATTTTAATAAAATATTGATAATTTCCGACCCCGAAAACCCCCACTTACCAATTTTGAATAGATTCGGACCATAAACACAGACATCATCGGCCTTCTTGGAGTCGCCATTATAATTTTATGAATTTTGAAGAAGAATTCATAATCATCGACCCTGAAAACCTCCACATACCAGTTTTGAATCGAATCCGACTATAAACCTAAATCTCGTCCGCCATCTTAAAGCGCCATTTTGTTTTTTTCTCTAACAAAAATTCCATGAGCTGCCATTTCAATTTCATGAATTTTGATTATATATATAATATATAATATAATATATCAATATATATATATATATATAATATATAATATATTATATCAATAATATATAAATATTATTGATATAAATAAGAATTAGAATGTTTCTGTTAATATGTAGTATTTTCTGTTCTGTTCTGTTTAATTCAAATGAGAATTAAAATATATATATATATATATATATATATATATATAATATATATATATATATATATATTTATATATTTATATATTTATATTAATTTCCCAAGGCACATTTTCAAAGTCACTATCGCTGCTGCTTTCCATATTTTATTGCGAATTGCGATCAAAAACATGCAAACTTTTGACAACTAATTTCATATGAACTGTCAGCCGTTATTTCGTTGCTATGGTAATGATCAACTGCATTTATCAAAACCATACCTACCAAGATTCTCATATTTACAATGACAACAACGACGTGATTCTTCCTGGCCTAGTCCGGGAAGTACGTACTTCCCGGACTAGGCCGGATAATGCTACTTTCTCAGAGAAAAAGCGTCCGGGAAGTGGGTACATCCCGGACGGTTGCCGAAAAAATATATTTCATGTCGAAAGAAGAAAAGAGAGCAATTGATATGATAGAGAAAACGTTAAGACAAGTGGATGAACACAGATGGAAAATTGGAATACTTAAGGAGGGAGACAATTTGAAAATGACAAATTAATGTTTATTCCTTAAAAATTACACATTGATCGACAAGAAAGTCTTGAAATATATTATGAAAAAAAAATAAAAAATAATAGTCTCAAAATATATTATGAAAAAAAAAGAAAGATAATCGAGCTACTTATTCGAAAAGCTATACCATACGAATAAACAAGGATATACCACTAAGGCTAAGCCAGCGCGTGGTCTAAAAAGTCTATGTCTATATAGGTAATACATTTTTGAAATATTTTTGAGTCAGATATAAATAGGGAAGAAAATAGAGACTTAGATAATAGAATAGAAACTCAGATAAAATGAATACTTAATAACTAATAACTCCTAAAAATAGCAATAATTACAAGTGAGTTGTAAGTTGAGAATTATTCAAATATTCGGTTCTATCACAGTGTGGATATAACTCCTTTCTGTTGAAAGGAGATGGTTCTTTGTTTTTTTTTGAATGGAAAAATTGATGTTGATTCCTTGATGTTCTTAGGAAGGCTGTTGAATATTCTTATACTCAGGTAAGTGTATCCTCTTTGACCAATTGTTTTGAATGAATATTCAGTGCGGAACATTTTTTCCTGTTTGGCCCTAGTGTTGTATCTGTGATTGATATGCCTCAAATGACTTTTTTTTTGGAAAATTGCCTGAGATCCAATGTTTTACTCAGAAAAAAGTAGGTTTGAAAGTAAGTCCGATTTTTATTGATACAAATTTTCAGAATTTTTTTTTGTAGTACGTCCAGAAATTTTAAGTGACTGCTGGCTATGCCTCCCCAACCTAAGATCCCATACGTCAATCTCGACTCGACTAGTGTATGATAAAGAGTTTTCATTTGAGAGATATTCAATATATTTTTGAAATATAAGAACTTATAGAGGATACTCCTCAGGGTTCCTACCGTTTTCTTTGTGTGAATATTCCATCTCAAATGTTTGTCTATATATACACCTAAATATTTTACAAATTCAGAAGAATTCAATTGAATAACATTGTCGGAATTTTTTAGGTCCAGGTGATTGAAATCTGGAAGGTGAGAAGAGTAGCAGGCAAATGTGAGGAACGATGTTTTTTCGTAATTAATTGTTAATTTTTTCTGATTGAAACAATCTAGTATCATGCTCATATCACTTTCAACTTCACTTTTCAGCATACCCCATGATTCATTTTCATAAAATATTGCTGTGTCATCTGCGAAGCTTATAATATCGCCGGCGGTTTGTGAGGTGAGAATGCCATTCATATATATATAATGAAACATATAGGGCCTAAAACTGTTCCCTGAGGCACACCATATTGCACAGTTCTTTCTTCACTCAATACATTATCAATTTTTACGCGTTGCTTTCGGTTGGTCAAGTAGCTTTCAAAGAGTTTATTCACATTTCCTCTGAATCCAAGATCCTGCAAGTCCCTCAGAAGCTGTGAATGGTCAACAGTGTCAAAGGCCTTTGCAAGATCTAGGAAAACCACCAAAGGATGTTTTTTTTTATCCAAACTATCATATATTTTTGATGTCAGTGAGCAAATGGCATCGTTTGTGGATTTTCCTCCTATAAATCCAAATTGTTTTTCAGATAGAAGTTTCTTTTGATTCAAATAATGTACCATTCTGGTTTTTAAGGTTTTTTCAAATAGTTTCGCAATATTGCTAATTAGAGTGATAGGCCGATAGTTCAAGATTGCATCGTGTTTACCACTTTTGTATAAAGGTTTTATAACACCAGTTTTGAGCGCGTCTGGCCATATACCATCCTCAAAAATTTTATTGATTGAAAACGTGAGAGGTTCTGATATTTCATTCTTAATTTTTTTCAATAGCTCTGCCCGAATTCCGTTGAAACCAGGAGCCTTATGATCTTTCAAACTATCTATTGTACTAGTTAGTTCATTTTTTGTTACAGGTGCTAGAAATATTGAAGATTCTACGCTAGTCACCTTTAATGGTGAGATTGAGGGGGTTCCAATTTTGTCTGCAAACTTCTTGCCTAACGAGGTGTAATGTTTATTGAATAGGTTTGCTATTTCTACACTATCAGTGACGGTTTTTCCTTCGTGTTGTAATTGGTTTATATGATTGTGGTGTTTAGTAGCTGATAGTTCTTTTACTATATTCCAAATTATTTTATTGTCACCTCTGCTGTTATCAATTTTATTTTTGTAATATTTGATTTTGGCACTTTTTATTAGTGTATTTACTATGTTTTGGTAATTAAAGTATTCATTTTTTACTACTTCGTTGTTTTTATTCTTTTTGTACTCTTTGAATAGTTCATTCCTATGATTAATACTCTTGACTAAACCTTGTGTTATCCAGTTTTTCCTCTTTACTTCATTATGTTTTATGTTGTGTGATTTTGAGCAAATTTCAATGGCATTTTTTAAAAACGATACAATATAATTTGTACATGCATCAACATCTTGCAACGAATAAAAGTGAGCCCAATCATGATTTTCTAATTTATTTTTCAATTTTTCATAGTTGACTATAGCGACGGTATTATTTGTTTTTATTGGTATTTTTGAGTGTTTAAGCGGCAATTCCAGCAGGGTAGCGGAGTGGTCTGTTACGTCTATTTCTAAGACTGCAGACGACAAAGCAAGCTCATTTTTCGAATTTTTATAGAATATGTGATCTAAGCATGTATTACTCTGTAGTCTAGTCGGGCAGTTTATCAGGGAATGGAAATTGTATTCATACATAACATTCAAATAATCGAAAATAACATCGTCCTCATCTAAAATGTTCAAGTTCATATCACCTACAATAACATGGTGGGTTGAATTATACTTTTGTTTTTTTTTTTTAATATTCTGTCAGGTCGGCGATGAATTGTTTCGAATCAGAACTTGGGGACCTATAGACAGCAGTTATAGTATAAAGTTCATTATCTATTTAAAATTTTACTTCTATGGCTTTGCTAATATGTATTTGTATTATTTGGAAATTGCATCGAAGACTAGTCGAGGTATATATCAAGACACCATCACATTTATTAACATTTCCTTCGTTATATATTATATTGTACCCATCTATCTGAAATAAGTCAACATTGTGGATTTTTCGTGTTTCTGTCAATACCAGAATTGAGAATTCATTGATAGTTTCTGATAAATAGGCCTTTAAAGTATCCAAGTTTTTTGATACACTTCTTATGTTCTGGTGTAGTATCCTGAAATTGTGTTTATTTTGCGAAACATGTTGTGTGTATTCCTCTATATTTTCAAATTTTATTGTATTGTGATGTTTATACTCATAGTCCCTTATATACTGATTCATACTAAAACATCAAGGCGTCAAAAGAGGGGGTGAGAGTAAGAATATTGCGAATGAAATATGGATAGAAAATTGATACAGTTTTTAGATTTACTTTTTCAATGATGTATTGCTGTTAATCCGTGGCCGAGTGTTGTATACGTGTTTCTGGCTTTTCTCGTCTGTTTGTTTGATTTCGTTCTGACTGGTCGCTGGTAAGTTTGGTATATTTTTTTTTCTTTCGTTTTCTGTATAGAGGTCCCGTGTGTGTTTTGGTGTGGATGGTTCACTTTTTGACTCGTTTCTCTTGAATATTTCTTCGGGTTCAGGTGTCTTCTGTATCAATTGTTGTGCTGTATATGATTCGCCATTAACAATCAATCTTAGTCCCTTTATTTTTGCAGAAAGTTGTTTCGATCTGGCTTCTTTCATGTGTTGCTGAAGTATTTTGTAGTTGTTGCGGTCTTCATAACACATATCATTGAGAATAGTATTTTTGATCCCTTCAATTTGTGGACGTTTTCAAATAGTTTTCTTTTCTTAAGATACGACAGGAATTCTAATTTTATTGGAGCTTCAGCGTCGGGGTTTAATGGAAAGATGTTGTTCAAGTCTTGTTCATTCAGGTTGATTCCAAGGATAGAATTCAGCTTCTGTATAACTTCCTTCACTAGATTGCTATGCGATAGTTTTCCTAGTCCGAAAATTATAATGTTGTTTTTTCTACTATGTCTTTCCAAGTTAATGTTGCTTTTTTCCAGTTGGGAGCACTTAGCTTCTAATATCTTGATTTTTTCATTTTGCTTTTCGAATAACTCTATAATTTTTTTATTTTCTTCAAAAATATTTTTCTTGATTTCTTCTTTCGATTTTTCTCCTTCAATTTTTATTGCTTGTAGGAGTTTATCAAACAAATCATTATTTGAGAGTTCATTATCTTTGGGCATGTTTTAGACAATGAGTTTTCTACCGTTGGTGGAATAACGCTCAGTCTTTATTGTATTTTGAGCGACTTTCACCTTTATGAACTCGGGCAGTATTTAGGTTTGTTTACATTCCATGCAAATAATCGAGTAAGTAATGCCTTCTACTCACGTACTGCAAGTTGTAGGGTTTAATTTGGTAATAACTAACACCACTGCAATCACTCAGAAATTGTTGAAGAGTATATACATATGTTTTGTTTAAATTCGAGAAGAAATTGAAGTTAATTGACACAAAAATGAAAAATTTGCTAACGAATACAAAAATAAGAATGAGGAGTATCCATCAGAAAGATATGCTCAAAAACGCGAGAGGAGAACAAGAAAATAATTCGGAAAACGGATCAGTTTGGTATTTACCTCATTTTGAAGTTACAAACCTGGTAAAATAAGATTGTTTTTGATACTGCAGTGAAGTTGAATAATCTCAATTCAAATGATTTTTTATTCGAATGTAGTCATCGAAATATTGCTTTCACATCCGACATTGAGGAAATATTTCATCAAATTCATATCAGAAAACCAGACGGGGTAGCATAGAGGTTTTTATGGAGACAAGAAAATAAAATCAAAGAATACGAAATGGCTGTCACGATCTTCGGGGCAGCTTCCTCGCCAATATCAGTTACATTTATCATACAAAAACTGCATTAGAAATTGGATGACCAACTCGTGGAAAGTTTCGAAAAAATCCAATTGAATTGAGATTAGGAGAAATTAAATATTTGGACACGGAAATGGAGTTGCCAATGAAGGAGTGCTTGAACTTTTTTGAAACCCCATCAAAGATGAAATGTCTTTCACCATTAAAATTGAAGAATTCGAAGATCTTTTGGACCGGAGGAAGAACATTGCTAAATGAGAGGTCCTAAGATCATTGATGTTCATTTTTGATTCCCTAGGATTTCTTATGAATTTGTCTATCAGAGGAAAAAAATTTGATGAGAGAAATTTGGAATTCAGGAATAGGATGGGACGATGATCTGGAAAGAGTTTTGATGTGAAATGGGTCAAATGGTTGAATTAACTGAAAATAATCAAAAACTTTTCCATTCCTCGTTATTATGTTTCGGATATATACAGGGCAATAAATATCCAATTACATATTTCTAGCGACGCGAGCCAAAAAGCTTATGCACCACTAGCGTATTTGGGAGTGAAATTTGAAAATGATATCAAATTATCATTCATAATGGCCAAGTCAAGAGTCAGTACTTCAAACCAATTTCTATTCCCGAACTAGAATTACAGTCGGCCTTATTGGGAAGTAGACTTATATCGGAAAATCACACTTATAAATTTGATTCCATTAAATTTTGGTCATATTCAAAAACCGTTCTAGGATGAAATCAAAATCTTGTCATGTATTCAAACCGTTTGTGGCAAATAGAATTGATGAGATAGAGGAAACTAAAGACATTCAAATTGGAATTGGATTTCTACAGAAGCAAATACTGCCCACGATGCGACCAGAGACGAGGCGACCAAAAACCATTCATTGGGACCCAAAATCCAATGCATTACTGAACCCAGATTTCTGAAAGAAAATGAAGAAATCTGAAACATAAAAAAAAAAAAAATGAGATGGACACTTCGGAAATCCAGAGAAAATTCATAGCGGTTTCAATACAGACCAAAGTATACACACAGAAGCTCTGACTCTCAACCACTTTTTGATTGTGTCGTCCAGTTCAGCTTACCTACGAGGAAGTAGCCTGCAAGACTCAAACGTAGATTATGTCTGTGTAACAGGCAAGATATGGATGTATGGACGATCGAGGAGAATCCTACAATTTGATAGCAGAGTAGTATGCTTCAATATATAAATTATAGAGCAGCTTCGGAGTTACAAGCAAGGAATTTATACATCATAAGGATCGGAGTGTATCAAGGGAGTTTGTTGGATGAAGAGGGTTGTCCTCTTTTCGGGTAGTAAGGCAAAAAAATATAAGTAACTTGATTAAATTCTTGATATCCCACTAAAAACATGATGTGGAGGAGGGACCAAGTTCGGAACAAAGAACAACTAGGTTTGTCTGCTTCGCTGATGAAATAATTGAAATCCAAGTGGATGTCAAGTTCTACCAAAGTTTTTGCAAATTCACCTTTAGATATTGAAACATAGTTTAAATTATTCGAGGAAAATATTGTTTCTTGCTACTGCCAAGTGAGAGGCAAGTTTATAGTAAACGACTCGTGTGTGAACACTTGAAAATTTAGTAGAAACCAGGTATTTTTTTTAAACAATGTTATATATTTTTATGGGTGAATTTAAAGGAGGTTTGATAGCCCACTTCGATCTCAATTCTTTTGCCAGTGAAGCTAACAAACCCACTTGTTTTTTGTTCTGAATTTGGCCCGTTTTTCACATTTATGTTTTTGGTTGTATTACTTACCACCATGGACGTGCTCAATGGAGTTATATTGATTGAGGTGGCAAAAACAAACTTGTATACACTCTTGTGAAATAAATAAATGGATATTTGATGTAAAAAAAGGACACAAAAAAACAGTATTTTTCAATTTTACTTGAAGATTCATATGATGATATCACAATACAAAGTAGTCGAATTTAGTAGAATAATAAACATATATAATTGGTTATCATTCTTTCACAAATTATAACAGTCAGGTTACTATGCATATAGCGTAACAGATATTCTGAGGAAGGAAGAAACGCCATATTTCATCGTGAATACCTTCTGAAAAAAAAAACAAAGAAGGTGAAACTAGCAAAAATGTGCCTACATAGAAGAAACGGGTAAAATAAATGAAAAATCATTTTCATTAATGCTAAAACAAAGGACCCCGCAAAATCCTTATGGAAAATAGCTCTCGGCTAAATTTGCTGAAACTCTGCAGAAAGATAGAATTCGGTATGTTGATCAAAAGTCCTAATTGGCACAACCCTCCATTATCCATTCAATGCAGGATTCAGGTCTTTATAGAAATAAATATTTTTGTGCCAGATAATGTACGTAGTTGTAGGCATCATTTAGATGAAAAAGGCTGTTTTCTAAATGTACTTTTACAGGGTTTGCAATTTATTAACAGACCTTATGTTATTAGAGGTCAGCAATTGCAAGTTTTCTCCAAGAAATGAGAAATGTGCCATTGAATAGAGGTAAAGGTGTAGATTGTGATAATTTGACTGAAGAGGAATTCGAGAGCTTATCACCGATCCATAAAAATCAATTTGAAGAACTGCTTACTTATTGCGAACCAGTTCTGTATAATGGAACATTGAGAAATATCCAAAGGAAGGATTTATTAGTTTTCTTATGTGAAATGAAACAAGGATTGGCGATGAAAACAATTTTTGATTACTCCAGTAGACAGAATGAGTTCGGTTATTGATCTTGTAATATTGTAATTGTTAAAACGATTTGTACCCAATAATATCGGTCCTGAATCTATAAATAGACAGCAATTTATAGATCAACATGTGACAGATTTTGCAAATGAATTTTACAATCCTGAACCCGAAGAACGTAAAGCTGTAGTTGCGATTTATACGACTTACGCCTACATACAAAAAAGTTAAAACTTTAGAGTATTGCGACAGTCTTACTATTTTCACAAACATCGCCATCCCCTTAAACCGACCCTGGTAGTAGCCCCGGATGGTTATATTCTAGCGATTTTGGGTCCATATTTTTCAGACTCTCACAACAATGATGCTGCAATTCACCGAGAAGATTTTGAAGGAGATGCTGGTGGTATTTTAGCAAACTGGTTACAGGACGGTGATATTGTTCTGGTGGATAGAGGTTATCGTGATGCAATTCCTTTACTGCAACATACTGGCATTGATCATAGAATGCCTGCACTTCTTCCAGTTGGGCAAAGATGCCAATGAAACGCGAAAAGTAACTAAAAGTCGATGGATAGTCGAGGCGCGAAATGGGCATCTAAGATCTATTTTTAAGTTTATATCTCAAACGCTAATATTACAGCAAGCGAAAAAATTAAATAGTTACTATCTCATAGCTGGAGCTATCATGAACAGATATCATCGCACTATAACCATGCAAGATGCAGACATTGAACTTGCTAGAAGAACGATGGGAAGGTTAAATATGCCCAATATTGTACAAGCAAGAGTTGAGGCAGATAATTTAACGAGAAGAAACGGTCAGTGGGAACGACTGGACCATCAAGACCTAGTAGATTTTCCTGCACTAGACTTGGACCACTTGAGAGACCTGACAGTAGAAACATGTCAAATACATCTTTCCTCTTCGTATATTCAAGACAAACTGGTAAGATATAACGACGAACAACTTGAGAGTACGTGTATATTCAAGATTTCGCAATGCCACTAAGCATACACTTCTTATAGCTTACAGATTCGATGATGAAAATATCCAGAATCATGGCGATAATGACGACGACGTAATTCTGGGCTACTATTGTACCTGCCAAAGTATAGGTCGCACACTAAGGACATGTGCGTATGTTGCTAGTGTCTTATGGTATCTGGGATATGCACGACAACAACAAAATATTAGATAGCCTGATGATTCTCTACTTAATACAACACTAGATGCTGCAAATCGTGTAGTACCAAATCTTGGTATCGAAATAATAGATGAATAATTCAAATGAGATGCACCTACATGCCGTACAGTAGTCAGGGAGGGATGTATATATACATTTTATATATACAATAAAAGCTTCGAAAGATTGAAATAAAACAATTGAAGAATCTCTAACCTTGAAAGTGTGTAATGGGGCGTTAATGAAGGGTTGTGTGGGGGTAAGGTGTGGTGAGGGTAGATTGTAGGATTCGGTTGGAGAGAGGGGTGGGCAGTGAAAGGAAACGCTTTGAAGATGAATTGAAACTGTTATGCATTAACACACCGGAAAGTGTACTTTGGGGGCTGTGGGGGGTCTGGGGTTGAAAATGGAGGGTTGTGCCCATCAAGACTTTTGATCAGCATACCGAATACTATCCTTTACCCACCTACCTACCTACCTACCTATTAACTCTACCACTCATATATGGATTAAAATATATTCCTCTTCTAATAAATTCCAACCAATATTTATAGAAAACCTTTCAGAAAGTCTGAAAAACATAATTAATACAAACGACCATATTGACATGAATTTCCACTAGTTGAATTTGTCTGATAAAAAATTGCCTGGTTTCTAAAATATTTCTTACTAATAGCCTAAAAAAACTTCCGTGCTGTGACACCTTCTTTGAATAAGCCTAAAAAAATCAACACAATTGGAATTTCCTTCAATTCCCTAGACACAAATTTGTTCAAAATCATATAATAAAGTGTTTTTTATCATACCTGCATCATAATCCTTTTTAATGAACTAAAAAGCGTGCGAACTCTCAAGATTAAAACACGCCGGGTTTTGAAGGAAAAAGCGTGCGAAATCTCAAGATTGAAACACGCCGTGTTTTAAAGATTTCTAGATGAGAAAAACAAGTCCAACTTTCTATTTATATGTCAAATTACATCAAAAATATAAAACAACTATTCCAAGTAAATGTTGAATGTACAATTATGATTATTTGATATTTGAATACCACTTGTCATTATCCTGATCTGTTATTGAAGTTATGATGCAGGTATAATGAAAAATAGCGTTATGATACACGTGTATAAGTGCCTTTAAAGCAACGTTGAAGGCACTCCGCTCCGCGTCGTGTCCTCAAACTCGTTGCGCGTGCCTTAAAGGCTCACATATACACTTGTATCATAATACATAATATACTATTTATTTACAGCTCAGTAAGAATCGAAATGAATATGCCTACCCTTCCGATGATCTACTCTTCCGATGCACCTGCATACTTTTTCATTTTCGTTCAAAAATCGGATTGTTAACATCGTTGAGTCAACGGCATTGAACCCTTCAAGTTGTATTATATTCTTCAATTCGTTGAATGATGGAACATCATATTTTTATAGTAGTGTTTGAATAATAGACAGCGGCAGGGTGAACTTATGTAAAGTTTTTTAGGGTGAATAAAGGATTTAAAAAAAATTCATGTATCTGTTTTGTACATCATTATTCTAAGGGTGAAATTTCTATAGTCGTTAGACATATTTCGAAGTGTGAATTCTCTCCACACTACATAGGTAAGTTATTTTCCACTCAATGATATATAATATCCAATCTTCGGAATTTTACAAATAATGAATATAGTATTCAGTCGAGTTCGATCACCAAAATTGAACACAAATATAATCAATAATGTCAATTTCAGAATGATATTCGTAGATAGGAAATAAATTTTGAATGAATTCCCATTCAATAATTTTATTGTGAGATGAACAACATTAGAGATTATATGAAGTTCCTTTGTTTATGAATATCCAAACTATAAATATGCAATCGTATCTTGCCAACGAAATATAATAATTAGTATTATAGCATAATGATTAGATTTTCCTGCTTGTAATTGAATGAATAATAATAATTGTTACTCACGTTCGTTCAGGATCGTATTGTGGATTTTGAGAGGGGTCCTTGACGTGCAGATTGTGCCGAATGTCACTGGTGTTATTTGCCGTCCTAGTGTGGGAAAGGGACCCTGGTAGAAGCATGGCTATTTCTGAAAATAAAACCACTTTGAATTTTCATTAGGTGAACAACAATGATGGAGTGAAAATTTATATACAGGGTAGGTAAGGTTTATATATATATAGAGATTGGTTTTAATTGATATATGAAAATTTGCAGGAGATTTCTTGGGATATTGGATCCTGTACAGAATCCAATATATCAAGAAATCTCCTATATATATATATATATATATATATATATATATATATATATATATATATATATATATATATATATATATACTTATGTATTATGTAATAAGTGTCGGATATTTTACAGGACGATTCCTCAGTTATTTATAAGGTGAAAGGTTCATATGAGCATGGGTCCACAAGGCCTTCATTTTGGATATTCAGGGTGTTGAAAATGTATTTTTATTTTGGTTTTTCGTAAATAATTTTTAAAATAATGTCGATATCTGGACGAAAATTTGTATTTGGGGATTTTTTGATATGAGAAATTCAAATTTGATCTTAGTTTAACCCTTAATTGAAGAGGACGCAGAATTCGCAGAAATTACCTCAAATAGAAAAAACTTTTTACTTTCACGAGCTTATATCTATATAAACTCCTAACACATACCTACATTCATAGCAGCAGTATCACTCAAAATAAAAACTTTTACAGTTATCGACATGCAGAAGAAACGAATTCAGACTTGAACTAGCTTATTACACCAGCTATGAAAGATCCTCAAGATATGCAGTGGCAATTTGTCTAAACATGCTACCCGAGGAACTGAAGAATTAACCAAACTTATCCAGATTCAAGTGTAGGCTGGAGTCGTTTCTTCTCCATAACGCATTTTACAATATCCAAGAATTTACATTGTGTTGTCAGCATCCTGTTGATTCTCTAAATATGTTTTTGTAGTTTTGTCTATGTATGTGTATGTAATGTATGAATATGTATGTATATATATTTTATCATAATTCTCTCCAAACATTTTATAACACTTACTGTATAATATAATGTATTGTTCCTGACTTGTCAATCCAATGAAAATTGGTATGCGGCTAATACATATCTATCTATCTAACTATTCTATTTGAAATTCCAAAGTTGATGTAAGTCAGGTATAAATATGTTAACCCCAACCGTCAAACTGTTTTTAAAAGCTAGATCATAGTCCTCTATAGCGGATATTAAAATATCGAATTCATATTAGTACAAATGAGTCCTACATGTCCTCTATACATATATGTATATGTCCTACTTATGTTTATTTCAACAACAAGTATTAATTTACTTATCGAGTATCATTTATTGATAAACTATATGAATCCTTAGAATAGATATAATCTAATTTTAAACATATTTCATTGATTTTATATTTATTATATCTTAAAACCATATACCTTACTATTATTAATATTGTTAACAATAAATGAATTTATTATTATTTATTATATATTTTTCCGTTCTCCAGATACTTCTAATAGGCCATCGAGTTCGTACTTTAGCGAACGGATTACATTTTTATCTTATTCTAAGTTATGGAATCATGAACACTATTATGACTTGAGGACCTTGTACAAAATGCGTTGCAGTTTATATTTCGGAAACGTTTTTCAGTTCAAGAGTTGTTCAGGATCCCAACTCATTCCATTTAATATTACTATTATATCAACCAAGCGTATATTTATTCGTTGAAATGTTGAGAATACGGATCAAATGTTCATATAGATTTTTGAACTGAAGGAATGTGCCTATATAATGTTTCAATAATCCTTGGAATACATTACAAGAAGGAATGGCCTGTTTAGGCGTGGAACCGATGGACAGACACAGATATACACGCATACATACACACATTTTTATTTTCGTATTTCTTGGGTCTATAGAGATATACAGTGTGTTAGTGAATAGAAGCGACAAACTTCAGGGGCTGATTCTGCATGAAAAAATAATGACAGTTTGCTATATAACTTTTGTCCGCAAATGCTTCATTTTCCGAGATACGGGGTGTTAATGTTTTTCTTAAAAACTGACTATTTATTCATTGCTATGAATCAGGTCGAGATATGTAAATGAAAGTTGGTGAGTTTTACGAGGTAATTATTGCGCATTTTTTGACATGCAATTAAGAATTTTATGTTCATTATTGGGGCGCATACGGGTAATGATCTCATTTTTTTTTCAAAAAAGAATAGTACTCCACTAAGATATTTCAAATGAAGAATAGATTTTGAATTCCTTGTTGAATTTGTGTCAAAAAATCTCTCCTGCCTTTTTATCGTATGGGGCGCCGTTTTTATGCAAAAAAATCAAACATCTTAACGCGTATTTGTCATTACTTTGATACATTATCTAGTAGCGATGCTAGTAGGCTACTGTCAACATTCTGTTAAATACGAATATTTCAACGAAATTTCAAATTAGCGTTTCTTAACTTTCAAGCTTTTAGTTTGCTATAACATTAATGATAATAAGTAATTAATTTTTTTTTATCGAAAAGAATGGGTAATTATACAAATGCGGAATTGTCAGACATGTATTTTGTCTATGGTCGAAGTAATGGAAATGGTCGACAAGCTCGACGATTGTATGCTGAGTTGTATCCAGGACCTAGGGTACCCCATCACACAATATTTGCTCGTCTTCACCAACGTTTGCGCGAGAATGGTACATTAGAAAAAAACGGCTGACTTCGGGGGCCCTCGGAAAGTACGAAGTGTGCAACTAGAAGAAGCAGTTCTCGAGTTAATTGCGGAGTCACCTGAAACAAGTACTCGAAAAATTGCCAACATACTGAATATAAGCAACTCCACTGTATTTAAAAAAAATTAAAATAGCAATTGTATCCGTTTCATATTCAACGTGTGCAAGCTCTACTACCTAGATACTTTTTTCCACGCCTAGTTTTTTGCCATTGGATTCTTCATCAAATCACTCAAATTCGTAATTTTTTTAATGGCGTTTTGTTTACTGACCAGGCTAATTCTGGACGACAGTCCATAACAATCACCTCTGGGCTGAGGAAAATCCACATGGAATCTTTGAAGCTCATTTTCAGAATAAGTTTTCAGTAAATGTATGGCTTGGGGTACTTGATGATCATTTAATCGGTCCATATTTCCTCCCACAACGACTAACAGGCGACTCTTACCTTAATTTCCTACAGGAAGAGTTACCTGTTCTTCTTGAAGAAATTCCTCAACAGCTGAGACAACACTTCTGGTTCATGCATGATGGTGCACCAGTCCATTTTAGCATTATTGTACGTGATCACTTAGATACAGTATATCCAAATCGTTGGATAGGTAGGGGAGGTACGGAACATTGGCCTGCTCGATCTCCGGATTCAAATCCTCTAGATTTTTGCATGAAGTCATTAGTTTATTCCACTCCCGTCGAAAATGTTGAAGACCTGAGGAATCGAATTATAGCCGGCTGTGAGACAATAAGAAATACACCAGGAATATTTGCGCGAATACGACAATCAATGAGGCGAAGAGATGAATCTTGTATCACGTCTGAGGGAGGTCATTTTGAACATTTGTTGTAGCTTTGCGCCTATTTATTTATTAGTTTTATTTTCTGTTATTGTTCTCGTTTAACGTTATTGTATTAGATAGTTCTTGATAATGTATTAACAAAATAAAAAATACGCGTTAACGTTTAACGAGGAATTTAAAATTTAATTTGGAAATATCAGTGGCGTACCATTTTTTTCTTTAAAAAAATTGAGATCATTACCCGTATGCGCGTCAATGATGAATATAAAATTCTCAATTGCATGTCAAAAAATGTGCAATAACTACGTCTCAAAACTCACCAAATTTCATTTGCATATTTCGACCGGTTTCAGAGCAATAAATAGTCAGTTTTTAAGAAAAAAAATAGTCAGTTTTTAAGAAAAACTTCAATCTCGGAAAATGAAGCATTTGCGGACAAAAGTTATATGGCAAACTGTCATTATTTTTTAATGCATAATCACCCCCTGAAGTTTGTTGCACTTATTCACGAAACCCTATATAATTAATTCCCATCAATATTTCGAATTGTTTTTTCACGATTACAGTACTTGAGAGCGCTAAAAAAAATCTATTTTATTTCCACATCGACAATTTGAACTATTAGTATAATACACTTCAAGGGCAGGAAGTGAAAATTTTCTTGTACTGCGCGGCATCATGAAGCGCTGTGCAGGAAATTATTCCCGCCAGTGTGATGTATAATTTTCTTCTTTATAGGTGGTCGAAAGTACGTAACTACTTACATTTTTAATTATTTATTACAAACTATACAAGTTCCAGCTGACAGTTCGTTGCGCTGTCATGTTTAATTTTTGTTCCTCGTTTCAGCGCCCCTTTCGGATACCCACAAAGCTTAAATATTTGCTCCCGCTCTTCGTAACTCTCTTTCGCACTTTCTTGCGTGTAATCCCATCTGTCTCGGTGTACTAGAAAAATATTTGCTCCCGCTTTACGAGGTCTGTCAATGTCACCGATGCATCAATGCAAGGCTTTCTACTTCAAAAGCGATGGAGAAAATACTTACTTTCGACCGAAGTATAAAGAAAATTAATTTAAATTTGAAGTAAGTACCCTATTGCCACTTTGAAAGTCGAGTTCCTTTTGTACCAGTTCTTCCAATGAAAGGTTTTTGTTTCATATCATTCCATTTTTAGTCGAACTAATGTATTTCCATCTCAACAAATAGGCTCCATCCTCACGCTCAAATATCTGATAACCTGCCTACTTTCAGACTGATTTTATGGATGACCTCTCCGATGGAAATGTTCGCAAACAATTCTCGGCCTGTGATAAATCAGTGTCAAATTAATGTCTATTGTTAGCAACCTACTCTTTAAGCTTCCAACTCCCAGAAGTTCATTTACCCTCCCGAAATTATTCTGCGTTTGTATTTATAAATTTTTAAATGGGATACACTGTAATCCATTTCAAAAGGATGACAAGATTTCACAGGAATTTCGAACCTTCGTAAATATATATGATTTTTTTTTAATTAATATTGAAATATCTGGAAGGTGAGTATAAGAATGTATCTATCACGGAGTTTTTTCCTTCCAAAAAACTTCATTGAAAATTGTTAATATTGAGACTTTTCGTTACTAGTCCAGCGAGTCCAGCGAATTATATTTCTATTGAGTCACTCTGACCGAATCTAATTTTTATTCATCTACAGGGTGATTTGGAATTCGATACTAATATGTTGGTTTCTTGAAATATAAACGTTTTCAGGCCCATCTGTTATCAATTGATACCAATACATTCATTCACAAGGCAAGTTTGATTTTGGCGATTTAGTACTTCTTTTTACATTATATATTCGCATTTGTTTTTTGCATAAAACTATTTTGGAGATTTTTCATTTTCTTACGTTGCTAGCTTTCGTTGAAATGATGACAATAAGAGAATAATTTTATTTTAAATATTTGCATATATAGTGTTTGTATCATAAACTCTTTTACTATGCCAAATTTCAGCTTTCCTAGGCCACTTCATTTAGGTAGTTCAGATTTTTTATAACGTGAGTCTGTCTCGAAATAGCTTGTCTGTTGGGTCTTCTAATTCAGAAAGTATGTTATTGAAATGTGTTATTTAAGTGTCTTTTTCAGCTTGTTTTTCAGAAAAGCGGAGTGTGGCCGTGCGCCCGTACTTGGCGGGAGCAGTGCCGTCCCAGAGGTTCTGTATTACGAAATTGCGCCAGAAACATTCATTCATGGAGAAATGAAATGAAATAATTAACCACTCCTGCCACATTATACAATCGAGTTTGAGGGAATCCTTATAGGAAATAATCGAAATATAAATTAAAAAATCCTCATGCACTGAAAACTTATATTAAAAAAAAGATGTTTAATAATGCTACCAAATGAACTTCTGATATTTAAGAGGAACACAAGTGAGTATAGAAAGCAGATATGGAGATAAAGGTACTCGATATTGTTTGCAGAATCGGTGGTCCCTGAACCATTTGCCTTTTCTACTGATATGAAAAACTGCTTTTATAGTTTCGTTGAAGTATCCATTCATCTGGAGGGTCATATCGATGGTGTTCAACTTCTCTCGCATGTGGTTGTTGTCTGCCAATCTTCTGACTATATACCACTAAAGTGCCAAGAGGTTTTCGAATTACTGTGTGGAAACTCTGAGAGTATTTATGAAAAACAAAGAGAACACACTCTCACTGTTTTAACACGTACTCACGACAGGACATACCATTGATTTTGAAGCTACATGATAATTAGCAAGTGATGAGAATTCATATGCAAGAACAATCAGAGAAGTCAGTGGAATTGAGGAATGAGTCTAAATAACCTGGAAATATATCTTTGCCCACCGACAAGTGAAACAAAGACTTACAATACAGTGACCCAATCAGAAAGGAGATACGGCAACAACGGATCAATCAAGGAGAAACAAGATGCGCATAAGTAGGATCAGGCGGGATCATCCATCACTATAAACTGAGAAGTACGGCACGAAGAGATCAGTCGAATTCGAATCAACTGGACATTACCTGGGGATGCCAAATGTGGATTTTAGCAAAACGTGTGAATGTGTGAGTGATATTGGTGAATGTATTCTCCGATTTCGAAGTGTAATCGCCCATTACTGCTTCGGTATTTGCATTATTTCTGAATAATATCCATCAATATATTCAGTAGAGTGAAATAAACTGATAATATGGAATAATTAATGATGAATATTGTACATGAGTGTACCTAGAGTACCTGACAACTTCGGTTTTGCCAGGTTGCTGCAGCATACCGAATGAGGTACATTCAAATTAAGTGAAGTGATATTGACTATCCTTTTACCTGTATAAATAACGTGATGTATTGATATGTACATTTCTTTCCTAAAAATTGTTGTAACTCTGCGTGTAGGTAAATTTGCGGCATCACAATTCAGCAATTGTTTTAATGACTCAGAAAGCTTATTAAGTTTGTGTTCTCTTGAAAAAGAAGTAGTCATACCTACACTCTGTTGAAAGGGGACCTGATATTATAATTATTTGTCATTTTTATGCTGATATCTACAAGCAATTGATTATCATTTGGAATCGAAGGATGAACTATCCAATGACAAAACCAACAATAATAAAAAAGTTTTGATTCCATTTTCAATAACAAATGAAACGGCCAACTGCAAATTGAGGGTTCCGTTCCTTGTATTTTTCACATGCTAGTCTTGAAAATCCATTAGTTCAGATTTGATCCACACCCTTCCATAAATAGAAAGTCATTCTCAATTGAAGATATAATTCTGAATGGATATGGTATGAAATATCTGGCATTTTCATTGCTCATGTATAAATCATATTGAGTACTCGAGTTCAGAGTAAGCCGCGTATCATAATGCTTCCCACTTTTTGAAGCGCCATCCTCATTCGAGGAACAGTTACCAAACCAATAAGATAATCCTCACAGGATGTAAAATTTCAAAATTATCCTCGACTTTTTATTCCATTTTTATTTAATGTTGGCCTATTTCTGATACAAGGGCTAATCACCGTCGCCGGAGAGCACACTACCCCTAACCGGAAATTTTGCCAAATCTTCTGTTGTTTCAGAGTTGGGAACTTCAACGAGCTCAACATCCATAAACTCGGGACCGCCATCTCAATGGCCCCTCCGAAGGACGGCATATCTTTCGTCATATCTCGAGCTCATTGATATGACGCCTGCAGCTGCGAATATGTTTGGGCCATTTTTAACGCGCACCTTCCCTGGCAGGTGGTCACCCATCCAAGTACTAAACACCCCCGGTGTTGCTTGCCTCAGATATCGATAAGACTCTCGTCAACCTGACCAGCCGCCGGTGCCCAGAATGATTATCTCTTAGGTTTTTCTATAAACTTTTTGTGATCTTCTAAAACCTGTTATTTCACAATGTAACCTTTCCTAATTTCGAAGATAGGCGGAAAACATTTTCAGCAATGTCTCCGGAACTGGTAGTTCCAGAATTCTCAAAAAAATAGTATGCCCATAGACTGAAAAATATTGATGTGGGTCAAAATGCTCTATTACTGTTCCAAATTTCAACTTCCTACGTCAAACAGAAAAACCGACGAACCTTCGGATATTTTCAGAGGTGCGTAACCCTAAAAAATGATTGCTTCCTATTTTGTATGTATTTTATAGCAGAAAATGAAGAAGGTAAAAATTTGCGATTATAAATTTGGAATAGCAGGATGAATTCACAGACGAAATTATTAAACATTATTTTCTTCAAATATTATCTGTTAGTCTACAGCAATCCGAAGTAATTCATTGATTTTTTCCGCATAAAAACCTTCAATGATTGATACTGAGTATGGAGCAACAGCTGCAGGAAAGATTTGACTTCGAGTCCAGAATCCCAGTACAACAAATAGTAAATGACCTATATGGCTCGAAAATGTATCTGGTTATATTGAACTGATTTCAGTGATAGATACAATTATGTATAATGCTGTTTACGTCTCAGGAATACTGTGATATACAATGGTGTAGCGTAATAAATGTAAATATTTGTGTGCAGTTCAGTAGAAACGCACTGAATCGTCCTCAACCTGCAGAATATCGTCCTGTTACAGTTAACGAAGACGTTCTGAACCTCAGAAAAATTGAAAATTAGGAAACTGAAACATAGACTGACAATATGATGACATGAGTCAAAAATAAAAATGAGAATTTTTTTCCACATAGATAAACTAAAACATTTGTGGTTTTCCATTTCCACAAAATTATCCATAAAATTGTTTTTCAAAACATGAAAAGTATGATGATATATTTGAAAGAAGTTTCACATTATTCCTGAAAATGTATAAACCAAAAACCAACCTAGAAATGGAACATGATGTATTGGAGTTGAGGCTGAAATTGCTTAAAATTATGTATGTTGAAAGGTGAAAATTATTGATTTGTCGAAAATATAAACAGGATGTTCATAAAATCAGATGTGGAATCATCTGCGACTGAAAGATAAACTTTAGTCACTATCTTCCATCGTCAAGATAACCTCTTGTGGGGTATTCATGTTGAAAAGGGAAACATTCTCAATTGAATATTGATAGAAAGATTTTTCTGTGAATTGAAAAATCCACGATTAAATTGAAGTTATTTTTTGTGAATGTCTAACAGAAAACAACTACTTCCCCGGCTAAAGCCACGCTGGACATTGAACTACATCTGATAGATATTCTGAAAAGACCCTAACTCAAAAGAAAAAATCTGAAATTGAAAATTTGCATTTCCATTCAGATAGTTATTTGATTTTCTATTCCAGTCTTAATTAAGAACTCATAAAGATGAATGAGGCAAAGAAGAATGTTTTCCAAAAGAGAGTACTCACCAGAAATCATTCGTAACATTGACGCAGGAGAGACATCGCATTCACTAGGTCTTCAATACATTTTGTCGACAAAAATCTATTTCACGCTTCCACGATCATCAGGAAGACCGGAAGAAATGGGAAACACATTTTCAAGAAGCAATCTCACTTTGCAAAGATGGAAAAAGTTAGAATCATTTCTTTTGGAGAGACACTTTGAAATTAGTGTTTTCTGACATTAAAACCTGTCATGGGGTATGATAGATTGATTTGTCGAAAATATAAACAGGATGTTCATAAAATCAGATGTGGAATCATCTGCGACTGAAAGATAAACTTTAGTCACTATCTTCCATCGTCAAGATAACCTCTTGTGGGGTATTCATGTTGAAAAGGGAAACATTCTCAATTGAATATTGATAGAAAGATTTTTCTGTGAATTGAAAAATCCACGATTAAATTGAAGTTATTTTTTGTGAATGTCTAACAGAAAACAACTACTTCCCCGGCTAAAGCCACGCTGGACATTGAACTACATCTGATAGATATTCTGAAAAGACCCTAACTCAAAAGAAAAAATCTGAAATTGAAAATTTGCATTTCCATTCAGATAGTTATTTGATTTTCTATTCCAGTCTTAATTAAGAACTCATAAAGATGAATGAGGCAAAGAAGAATGTTTTCCAAAAGAGAGTACTCACCAGAAATCATTCGTAACATTGACGCAGGAGAGACATCGCATTCACTAGGTCTTCAATACATTTTGGAGAAAATTTTTAAAGAAGAATGTTTTCCAAAAGAGAGTACTCACCAGAAATCATTCGTAACATTGACGCAGGAGAGACATCGCATTCACTAGGTCTTCAATACATTTTCAAGAAGCAATCTCACTTTGCAAAGATGGAAAAGTTAGAATCATTTCTTTGGGGAGACACTTTGAAATTAGTGTTTTCTGACATTAAAACCTGTCATGGGGTATGATAGATTGATTTGTCGAAAATATAAACAGGATGTTCATAAAATCAGATGTGGAATCATCTGCGACTGAAAGATAAACTTTAGTCACTATCTTCCATCGTCAAGATAACCTCTTGTGGGGTATTCATGTTGAAAAGGGAAACATTCTCAATTGAATATTGATAGAAATATTTTTCTGTGAATTGAAAATCCACGATTAAATTGAAGTTATTTTTTGTGAATGTCTAACAGAAAACAACTACTTCCCCGGCTAAAGCCACGCTGGACATTGAACTACATCTGATAGATATTCTGAAAAGACCCTAACTCAAAAGAAAAAATCTGAAATTGAAAATTTGCATTTCCATTCAGATAGTTATTTGATTTTCTATTCCAGTCTTAATTAAGAACTCATAAAGATGAATGAGGCAAAGAAGAATGTTTTCCAAAAGAGAGTACTCACCAGAAATCATTCGTAACATTGACGCAGGAGAGACATCGCATTCACTAGGTAGTTGTTTTCTGTTAGACATTCACAAAAAATAACTTCAATTTAATCGTGGATTTTTCAATTCACAGAAAAATCTTTCTATCAATATTCAATTGAGAATGTTTCCCTTTTCAACATGAATACCCCACAAGAGGTTATCTTGACGATGGAAGATAGTGACTAAAGTTTATCTTTCAGTCGCAGATGATTCCACATCTGATTTTATGAACATCCTGTTTATATTTTCGACAAATCAATCTATCATACCCCATGACAGGTTTTAATGTCAGAAAACACTAATTTCAAAGTGTCTCTCCAAAAGAAATGATTCTAACTTTTTCCATCTTTGCAAAGTGAGATTGCTTCTTGAAAATGTGTTTCCCATTTCTTCCGGTCTTCCTGATGATCGTGGAAGCGTGAAATAGATTTTCGTCGACAAAATGTATTGAAGACCTAGTGAATCGATGTCTCTCCTGCGTCAATGTTACGAATGATTTCTGGTGAGTATCTCTTTGAAAACATTCTTCTTGCCTCATTCATCTTTATGAGTTCTTAATTAAGACTGAATAGAAAATCAAATAACTATCTGAATGGAAATGCAAATTTTCAATTTCAGATTTTCTTTGAGTTAGGTCTTTCAGAATATCTATCAGATGTAGTTCAATGTCCAGCGTGGCTTTAGCCGGGGAAGTAGTTGTTTTCTGTTAGACATTCACAAAAAATAACTTCAATTTAATCGTGGATTTTTCAATTCACAGAAAAATCTTTCTATCAATATTCAATTGAGAATGTTTCCCTTTTCAACGTGAAAATTATATTGCCTTTTACGAACTTATTAAGTTCAATCCATTTGTTGCAGAAAATATCAACACTTGAATTGGTGCGAATTTAATGAACTAGAATACTTTCACACTGAAATATTTGCCATTCTCTATTGTGCTAACAGAAAATTGTCAAATGCTCAGAAGAACAGAAGGTTTGTTGTAATTGTAATTTGTTTTTTTTTATTTCATTAATTATTTATTTCTCAGTTTCTTCAGAAATATGCAACTCTATTATATCTTAAATGTAGCTCAGCAAAGTTCTCCATTCCAAATAACATGTAGCTTAGAATTTTTGACTTGAAATAGTGAAAGTATTTTGTGGGATATCTTGCATTGGTTGTTATAAATTCAGGTGTGCCAATTATCAGAATATATATTTTTGGCCATTCACTGATTTAACATATGAAAAAAAAAATCCTCAAATTTCCATCAAATGTTGAGCAAAGACAAAATCGGTTCAAAATATTGAATATTCAATTTACACCCAAAAGATGTTACCTTTATGAATAACATTCTGAATATAATGCATTTTTTAATACCACAAAAAATATTGAAATTTGCTGCACCATTTCAATCTAAGCCGAGAGTTTTGAGCTATATATCTGAACCCTCCACTTCCTACTTTTCAGAACGTAACAATATATCAACAGGGTGAATATATATGAAACCATTAAGGCAGTAATTCCAAAGAGTAAATCAGACTAACAGCTTACTGATACTGCCAAGAACAAATTATTGGATTTTGCAATTTGGAAGGGTAATCCGGACTACTATTTCAAAAGTTGGTTCTTGACTGTTTTGGATAAGACGCCATTTATGAACTCCAAAATATAAAAATATACTATTTTAGTATTTTGGAAGAAAATATACAATTATGGATCAGTTGAAATTTCATTTGATAAATCAAGCTATGAATGAAAATGAAAGGTTATTATAATTTTCATCACTATTCATCTGTCTCATTACTTATCAATTCTAATTATATTCTCTGCAAGGAACATAATCAGAAAATACGTAGTTACAATCGCTACAAGGTGCTATTGCTTTGCCTGGGGGAATATTACGCAGTAATATGTTAAGTGCATGCAAAATTGCAGAAAATCGTGCATGAAGGTTCATTACCTAGAAACAGTTTGGATGTATTTTTAATGTTATTTGACAAAAAGTGTCCGACCCGCAGGAGAGGACACCTATGAAGGCGAATAATAATAAACATGCATGAAAGCTGTTTCACCAAGTCAAAAAACCTGAATCCAAGGTTTCCAAGCTATTTTGCATGCAGGAAATGTATATTCTAGAATATTTCCTTAATGAAATATCACAAAAATTCCATTAAGAACAATACAAAGTATTACAATTGAAAACACAATTATTATAAATCGTACTTGAAGATGTAGGCTAAATTTTTTGTGTAATTGGATTGGCCTCTAGACGGAAACTACTTTCTGGGGCTTTAACAACAATTCTTGAATTTCTTCTCTCATCTTTTCGACGATGTTTTCGTGATGTTCGTCATCAAGTTGCAAGTATGATCTCATTGAGCTGGTAGATGCATGGCCCGTTATTTTGATTAGCTGCTCTTCTCCTCCACTTCTGGCCAAAGTTGACACAGCAGAAACTCGTAAAGAATGAATTGTTTTTTTTTTCGTTCGTAATCCTGCCTTTCTTGATGCTTTTTGGGTCCACGTAGACATCGTATTTCGACCAACCAGAACATTCTTGATCCCCTTTTTTGATGTCAAACTGTTGCTGATGGGATTAGCTGTTAGAGAGAATCGTTCACATTGAGCATTTTGTCTCCAATATTTTCATTAAAAAGTCTCATCGGGCATGAATCTGTATTTTTCTGATTGTTACCAAGCACTTTGACTCGGCAAATTCTTTGTTGCCCCCTTGTGTCGTTTTTGAAAATATTTGATTATATTCTATCATAGGTACTAGTTCTGTACCCAGCTATGTCAATTTCAGATTTGAAAAAAATGCATCATGCAATTTGTGGCCTAGCAGCCTCACCCTGCTAGTTCATAAGAAAATATATAAATACCAGGCCATGTGGCATTTTTTTATCGTATGTATCTACCAGTTTTTTTTATTTCTTATAATGCTGTAGAGCTCTTCTTCCTCTTCTCCGGAATCTTTTGCATTTTTGACCTCTTCTGTGAAAAAGTAAATTTTTCTACGTCTTCGAAAGGGTCATTGGAGTACTTCTCCATTAGGGTTATGGCAGTAGTATTCCAGATGGCACTGTGCACTCTTTATATTTCGCCATCCATGTTCCGATTGCTGTTTGCCCAATATTTTAGAATATTTGCTGATTATTCATCTGAAGTTTCCTTATCAAGTTGGTAGTGTCGACAGGCGCAGAAGGCGCAAAATGCACTAATTTGTCCCCCAATATACAAACGAGACAAGAGAAATATTTTCGTTGATATTTTCTGAAGAAAATTCAAAAACACCTCATGGTTATCTAAAATTATATTTAACAATTACTGACACATTTTTCAAATACACACAAATTTCGGGGTAAGAAACGATGGAAACCGGGTTGTGATTTTTATCGAAAATCAAGTGAAAATCGTCGTCCACGTCAGCTATATGAAGGAAATAGTAAGGAAAATATATCGAAGCAGTAGGGAAACTGCTAGGTATTAATGAAATGTCTCCATTTTTGAAAGGTGCAGAAAGAGAAACCTCAATTCCTCCACCCAGACACTGTGCGTTCGGACTTGGAGCAAGGGGGAGTGCACAGAGGCGGAATCGGACAAACTGGTCCAGACAGTATCACTTATCCCCATTTACCGCTGTGATAAAAAGGGTGTCTACAAAGTGCGATGTTTTACATTTTTTGGTCGCAAACGTTAAAACGGCATTCGTTTCAAAGAGCGGCCCAGTCTCGGAAGTGCGCGTATAATAAATGAATGACAATGAATGAGTCGGACGCAAATGACCTCGAATCAAATGTAAATGACGTGAAGGACGAATAAGAAATTTTATGGTTTTTTTTCCGTGAACTACAAACCAAAGGGAAAAATGTATACTGGCAGTACGAAGAGTAAAGTGAGTGGAAAGTCTGTTATTATTGTACACTAATTAACAACTAGTATTATTTTTTTATTGAAAATAGTTGACAAATGGCAATAAATGCAGTGTTGATATGAACTTTGTACGGTATGGAAATTCCTTTGCACATATTTGGGTTGAAAAACTCGGTGACAATGATGTAATCGAACGTATTTTCACATTGATATAAACAATAAAAAAATTTCATAGTCATAATTACAGTAATATAAAAAATTCATGTACCTGATACTTAATACAAATTCAATATATTTTCTCTAGTCAAATTCTAACAGTAAACAAACAATATGAAAAATATGTGAAAAGTTAAAATATATGTATGTAAAAGAGAAAACAATATTTTCATTATTTGTATTTATATTTCTTTCATATTAAATAATATTTCTTTATTTTTTTTTTATTTACCGCAACATTAGACATGTAAGTTATTATAAAACTATATCAATTGTTTGTGGAAGTGTTTATTCACCTCTAATTGTGAGTACTGGTCGCTGCTACTTGGCTAATCACTTTTGCATGTATGCTGGAATAATCAATTTCTTACCTTCCCGCACCTGACACACGTGACCCCATCGCACCAATGCTGCTGCTTTTTTTACAGACTGATTCTCGAAAACAATCTGTCATGTAATGTGTAAAAACCCAGTTGCAAGCATTTGCTCCATGACGAATATAGAACACTTCTCAACTTGACAATAAATTACATGTAAACACTACGATGACAGGCGAATCACATGTTCGCAGTGCACGTGTTCACCACAATGTAGCCTTGCGCGGTTCGCAAACGACTCGTCTAGATCTGCTTTTTATTCATCACTACCGCAATTTCCTAAACCGGGGCTCAATTCAATCAAAAGGTTATACAGGCCGAATCACAATGCAACCGCAGTTTTCACGTTTGTACCAACCAAATTCAAACTGCTGATCTTCAAAACACTCTATTTATCAAAGAGGCAAATGCAGATGAATTGCACTATGTGGACTAATTCGCCCAATTCCGCCACTGCGGCGCCACTCCATAGGCATCACCACAAGAATAACTTCCGTTGTCATATTTTCCCAGATATTTTGGATTACCTCGACGCCTCTGTTGGGCTCCATTTTTCAATCAATTAGAATGGGACTATTTTTTTTTTCTCTATAGGTAAATGTTGAATTGTTTTTTTTACAATAGCCATTTTATATATAATGTTGATAAAGTTTAAGAACAGCAATACCTCTTTTGAAAAGTTGCAAAATACAATACTTAAAACAAACAATTTTGGTTGTGTTGAAAATTTTTGATGGGACCCTAGGGCGCCTTTGTGCAGATAACTTCACGAGAAATACGCAACAGATATCTTAAAGACTTTCAACATTTGTTACGGATTTTCGAAAGCATCTCCTGATTACACCAGTTTTTCAACTTTGAAAATTTCCAATAGCTAATATTGGATATTGGGAAATAACCAATATAATTCTGAATAAGCCTGAATAAGTAAACCGTATTATTGTCCGTCGCGTTTCATCAAATTAGTTGAGTCTATTGACATGCATTTTAACAAAAAAAAACTCATTTATCTTTGATTTGTTTTTAATTTTTCTAATTCTTTTGGTGACGACTAATTTTTCGCATGTTGTTGTTATTTACCCTGTTTATACAGGGTGCTCATGTGCGATATTTTATTTTTGATCAATGTAAATGCAATTTTTGCATAATTATCCTACGAAATTCGAGGTTGTTAGCCTATATATGTCTTATTTTATATACAAGATAAGTCAGAAGAATATGACTGTGATTAATCAACTTTTTGGGATTTTATATTTGACTTGTATGTTAATGTGAAGGAAATCGACCGATGAGGGCGCCACCGTTTTCTACAAATGGCTGCAATGAGTAGGTTTTAGTAATATTTTAATGTTGTGTTCCCATTTTAATTTGTGCGTTTAATAACATTTAGAACTTTTTAGTGAAGTGGTGGATAATATATTGTGACTGAGAAACTTTTAATAGAGATCTATTTGTGCGATTGAAGACGCGACAATACCCTTAATTGTTGAAATTTTCGATTTTCCTAACCGGTTCATTTTGAGTTTTCTTCTGAAGTTTTGGTGGATTGACTTTGATATTCATTTTCTTTCGAGTTTTGCAGGTATATAACTGATCAATTACAATCTTATTTATTGATATTATATATTCTTCAGATACATGAACATGGATTTCTACCTAGGAATAGACAAGTTGTTCCTGTATTTGGAGGCTACTCCAAACTCATCAATGAAGGACATGCAGTTTTGAACGCTGGCCACATTGTCATGTGTGGCATTACAGAAAAAAGATCTCAAAGTCTCGAACTATTTGCCCTCTGTTTGGAAAGCAGCAAACTTAATAACTCAATGCTCATAAAGAAGGTGATGACATTCAAAAGCAGTAAAATATATTTGGCTCAAAGGATTCACAAATAAGTAAGTCCATTCGTTATATTCAGCAATTTCAATCTAACTCTGAATAACACCTACAATTTTCTTGGTCATTTTGAGCCCTTGTCATAGAACAAGTTTGTATGTGATATTTGAAAAAATCTTGTTTGAAAACCCCATTTTTTTTTATGAATAGGTCTACCAGGCATGGGATCAATACTGAATCAGAGGCAAGAGCCTCATATGCTTTGAGGAATAGTTACGTCAAAGAAATTGTTGGGGAAATTTGTAAAGAGCAGCCATGGCTGGCTTATTCCTCAGATGGAGTTGTTGTTCAAAATGGACTACCACCTGTGAAACTATTGGAAATCAAGTGCCCTTTCATAGGTTAGTAGTCAATAATTGTGTAAGTAGGGTCTTAATACACTGTTTTAGCTAGAAAAAAAGAAACCTGTCATTGAATTCGTTCATGAATTCAGTTTCTTGATTATCGATAATGATCGGCTATCGTTACGGAAAAAGTATCCATATTATTGCCAGGTTCACCTGGGAATGGCTATCCAAAGACTTTTTGAATATAGTTTAGCAATATAATGTTGCAGACAATATTTTAACAAAATGTTGCATGTAATTTGTTTATATGAAAAATAAAACTCGAAAGTAATGTTACTGTATTTTATTTATATACATATAAGCAACTTACAGGTACAATCTAGTGTTTCTTCCAATCTAAGCACCTCACTCTGAATTCCACGTGAAACTTTTTGTCACTCACAAACTAACACATCTACAAACTCTTTTCAAACAATCACACATAGATCCTACCGGTCTTCTAAATATGAAAATCTTTCTCATCATCAAACCCTGTTATCAATCTCACTTATCTCAATTATTCAACTTATACAAACTCTAATCAGTCTGTACCATTACCATATGTCGTTATTGTTGTTCTTCTACTTTGCTCCATCAATATGTGATTCTTTAACGACTTTGTCGATAACATTCATTTATTCTGACAATAAAATAAGCCTATCTAATCCAGTCACGTAAGGGGTTTCACCTCGGAATGGAAGATAATAAGCTATAAACTCGTATAAACCTTTGTTTTGGCATTCTTAAAGTTGGCTCAAACCTCTCATAAGATCTCGTGTCCACGTTTCGAGATATTCTAGGTCAAATGTCGCAAAAATTGGTTTTTCGTAAATATCTCGCTTTCTATGCTTTCAATGATATTTGCATTCATTATGTAGAGCATAAAATTCTCTATAAATTTTGTTTCAAGCAATTTTCTATACGTTTAACCGTTTTTGAGAAAGAGGGCGAAGTTGTCGGTTCCAGCATTCCTTTTGTAGTATCCAACCCCATTCCTGAGGTTCTAAATCGTTCCCTAACCAAGTTTCAATCTGGAAGTAGACACGATTGATATGTTGATGAGCTGCTGCACTAACGAATAAGTGAATGATTAACTTTGTAAACCGTACTAGGTATTGGGATTCACGGTTGACTTTGCGTTATGACATGTATGACTGAGCGCTCCGCACTCTTCGCCCTCTATCTCAAAAACCGTTGAATGTATAAAAAACTGATTACAACAACATTTCTAGAGGATTTCATGCTCTACAACTTCCATGATGAATGCAAATATCATTTAAATCATAGGAAGCGATATATTTACGAAAAACCGATGTTTTCGACCTTTGACTTCGAATATCTCAAGACGATGACACGGGATCTTATGAGAGGTTTGAGCCAACTTTTTAAAATGCCAAAACAAAGATTTATACGAATTTATAGCTTATTATCTTTCTTTCCGGGATTTTCTCCCTTTTTGAAAACTATTTTGTTGCATTAATCTTGATTGATTGGAACTCAGAAATACTTTAAATAACTAGAATGTGCAGTATTATGTTAACGTTTGTGAGGTTTGTTGTCACATTCTATTCATGAATGCCAAGTACCTACAGGGATGATACGAAATGCCATAGTTTTTCCCTCGACACAATATCTTCAGTAATCAATTTTTTTTCTATAGCTTTGTAACCATAGGGAAATTTTTAAAGTCATCCCTGATGGGTACAAAAGTCCTATAGCAGGGCCCTAGTGTAATTTTTGGCTATAGAAAATTCAAACTTGTATTTGTAAAAAATGGATTAGTAAACATCTTTACCTTTGAATTAGTATCCCTCAACAAAGAGTTGGTGTAAAATAAGTAAATAACAATTTTGCAAAAAATTTACGAAATCTGTGTGAGTATACTTCAAGTCTATTCATTCTAAATTATTAATTATATTTTCAGTAGTTCGAAAATGAATATTTGACACAGCACATAATAGAAACACTAACAGGTACATAATATCAATGTATTTATATTATAATGAAAACAGACAAAGCATAAGTTCACAGTATGATGCCTATATGATTATATCTAAATAATCACCGAACATCGAGAATATCTACATTGTACATATTGTAAAAAAGTAAAAAAAGTATTGTAGTAATATTTGGAACATTTATTGGTACATGAAAAAATCCATTCAATACATTCATGATGAATTGTAATATCAAGAATATCTACATCTTGAATTTCGTTAAAACGAGTATTAATACAGTAATATTTGGAATATCTATTAGTACATGCAATAATCCAATCCATTCAATACATTGATGATAAATTTCAACATCAAGAATATCTACATCATAAATCTAGTTAGAAAGGTTAAATAAAAATATTGATACAATTGGTAATATTTGATAAATGCAATAATCCATTCAATACATTATGATAAATCCTAACAACGAGAATATCAACAACTCAAATCTTGTTCAAAATATAAAAATATCAATACAGTAATATTTAGAACATTTATTGGTACATGCAATAATCCATTCAATTCGGCGAATACCCCAATGGATGAAGGTAGGTTCAACAGAAGTTCATATCCCCACTTTATTTTGAAGAATTAATTGGTTGTTTCATCCATTTTCTGTAAACTGTACAGATGCTAGATGAACATTAAAAAAAAAGAAAGATTATGAAAGTGGGTTTCTAATTGATTAGTAGAAAAAATTGAGTCTGCTCCACAGTAAGAAGCATTTATTTCTAGGAAAGAAAATAGCAATGCATTTCGGCAAAGTATTTTGCCATCTTCAGGCTCTCTAATATATACATAAAAACGATACAAGGGTGAACATCGTCAAATTGATAGAAGACTTGGCACAAAAATAAACATAACATCACTGACTTACACCAACATTGAAGTTAAAATGTCAACTCATTAATTTAGTCGATAACCTTTGTTATATTAATCAGTTGAAATTTCAACTTCAATGTTTGTGTAAGTCAGTGATGTTATTATGGTGTTTATTTTTGTCTTCTATCAACTTTTACGATGGCCACTCTTGTATCATTTTTATATATATTTTAGAGATCCTGAAGATGGCAAAATACTTTGCTGAAATGCCTTGCTAATTTCTTTCCTATAAATAAATGCATTTTACTGTGGACCAGACTTCATTTTTTCAACTAACGAAAAAAAAGTTTGATAATTTTTTTTAAGGAATAAACAATATTATAACTTTTTTAATGAAAAATCAAAGATGCTTCAAATATAAATTTAGAAAATCAAGCATTTTCACTTTATATTTCTGATAAAATAACCAGAGGTTGTGAGGTATCCCATATTAAATTTTTCATATGAAGTATTATTTAACCGATAACATTTGGAGTAATTTTCGAATGTTTTGAAAAAATAGAAATAACGAATCTTCACCTTCACTGGCAAATGCTCTACTGTGCCAATCAAAGGACGCTTGTGATCTCGGGGATTACACAGTTCTTTGATATATTCTGTATACTGTGCATGTGCTCTCAAACATGAAAACAAAATTCATATATATATAGATATATATATATATATATATATATATATATATATATATATATATATATATATATATATATATATATATATATATATATATATATATATATATATATATATATATATATATATATATATATATTGTTACAATGACCCCTCAAATACAAATTTTTATGACCCTAACTTAAAAACAGTTTAAAACACAGAAACACATATTTCTTCATTTGTAACAAAGACCTCAAATACCAATTTTCATGAGCCTAACCTAGAAACTAACGGAACCCCTATACAAACTTTCACCCCTCTAGGGGTTTTATTTCTAAAAGCTCTGAAACACATATTACTTTATTTGTAACAAAGACCTCGCAAATACCAATTTTCATGAGCCTAACCTAAAAACTAACGGAACCCTCAAACTAACTGCCAATCCCCATTTAACCCCCCCATTTCACACCGTCAGGGATTGAATTTTCAAATTTCTTCATTACAAAGACCTCAAATGCCCATTTTTAGGACCTCAACTTAAAAACTAACGGTACTCCTATACAAAATTTCGATCGCCATTTTAACCGCTTCAGGGTTGAATTTTCGAAAACCGTGAAACACATGTTCAATTGAGAGAACTCCAAAGCACTATCCTACTAGCATTTAGAAAATTGCATATGTATTGTCTGCACTTCAGATTGAAATATACTTTTATTTATACTAAACGTACTATCTCTGTAAACTTCATTCACAAGTGTTGTGGCACTTCCTTCCATAATATCTGAAGTTTCTATACTTGAACGAGGATTATCAGTTCATTCCTGTGCTGGTCTTCTTTTTGGAGTTATACGATTTGATCCCTTCTTCTAGTTTGGCAAATTCAAACTCGGAACCGCTATTCTTTTCAGCCTAGGCTTTTGAGTTGCACAATCTGAAATCATCATTACCTTAATTTGATTCCCATATAAAGAGGTAGAAAAACAAAATAAGATTCCTCCAGATGACTGATGACTGCCTTACATTATATTCCTAGTATACTGTAACGAACCTAGGCCGGACCTGTCGCCTCCCGCGTCGCCATCGACAGCGATGAGATCATCCCCGGAGATATTCGAGAACCATCCAGTCCCTCTTCCGCGTAATGCAACGGTCAATATTGGAAACAATTGGAACATGCCGTCGCCAACTGGAAGAATTCGAAACATCGAGAATGCTGTATCGGAGATAAATAGGCAAACCTCAAGTGGAGTAAGACAGTCTGAACGAGCCCATACGATCGAGCTATTCAGTAGCGTAGTAATATAAATTAAGTTGTAGATTAAGTGTGAAATAAATTATTAAAACCAAGTTAAGTTTATTTACGTTACAATTGGTGTCAGAAGTGGGATTTTGAAAATAAACAAGTGATCGTGGAGTGGATAGTCAGAAAAATAAATTGATAGACCTTTTTGTACGCCCAAAAATAGACAGTGGCCCGGTTTTCGCGAAGTGGACAATTGTGGTGGAATATAAACTGATACACTGTTCGCGTGAAACAGAAAATAGACAGTGGCCCGGTTTTCGCGAAGTGGACAATTGTGCGTGGGAATATAAACTGATACACTCTTCGCGTGAAACAGACAATAGACTGGTGGCCCGTGGAAAAGAATTCGCGAAGTGAATTTTTAACAAACTGATAAACTTTTCGTGTGAAACAGACTGATACCTCGTCAAAGACAAAATGTGTTCAAGAAAAGTGCGCCTTGCGGACTTGAAGGTAGCGGAATTGAAACAGGAATTGGAGGAAAGGGAACTGGAAACAACAGGTAAAAAGCAAGTACTCCAGGAAAGACTTGCAGAAGGACTTATACAAGAAGGTGAGGACCCCGAAACATTTTTATTCGAAGTTCCCGGAGGTGATTTAAGTTTGGTAATGAATAAACTGGAAGAAAATGCTAAAAATCTGGAAGAGAAGCTTGAAGAAAATTCTAGAAATCTGGAAGAGAAGCTTCAAAAAAATTCTAGAAATCTGGAAGAGAAGCTTCTAGAAAATTCAAGAAGCCTGGAAGAAAATTCAAGAAGCCTGGAAGAGAATGCTAGAAATCTGGAAGAGAAGCTTGAAGAAAATTCTAGAAATCTGGAAGAGAAGCTTCAAGAAAATTCTAGAAATCTGGAAGAGAAGCTTCGAAGCGAGAGAAAAATCAAAGAAAATAAGAAAAAGGAAGACAAGCTTGAGAAAATAAGAAATGAAAAATGGAAAAACGAATTAATAGTGCGCCCCCCACAGAGATGGTTAACGAAAATGCAATGCTGGACTTGAGTTTGAACTTGGATAAAGTTCAAGAGGGTATAAAAGATGTCCCATGAAGCCGCCTCAATTCGACGGAAAAACTCCATGGGAAAATTACCGCCGACAGTTTGAAGCAGCGGCCAAAGCAAATGGATGGAATGCAGGGGAAAGAGCTGTAGCACTAACACTTGCATTACGTGGAGAAGCGACGAATATTCTACAAACTCTTACCGCCCAAGAACAGGAGGACTATGATCAGCTGATTAAACATCTAGAATTACGATATGGCCAGGCCCATTTGGAACACGTATACCACTCCCAACGAAAAATCGCTGCCAAAATCGGGCGAATCCTTAGCATGCCAGCCCATTTGGAACACGTATACCACCCCAAAAAATCCACACCGGAAAATGTAATGGAGCGATTAGCGGTTCAGGCATTCTTGGATGGACTCCGTGACCAAGAAACCAGACAAGCGTTGACACTAGCCCGTCAACACATCTCGTAGACGCACTGGCACGCGCTTTGGAATTCGAGGCAGCGAAACAATCTTGCAAAAGCCAGAGTAAAGTCCGAATGATTGAGGAAGACTCACAGGAGCCTGCTAATTTGGAAGCCGCCATAAGGAAAGTGATTAAGGAAGTGTTCCTGAGAAAAGACAGATAAGATGCTGGGAAATTTTGGCAAAATTGGACATGTGCGTAGCAAATGTCCAACATTCGAAAACACGACTCCGATGCAGGAAAACTAAAGAAGGTCGACGAGAAGGGGCAATCGTCGGCCTGTGTCCAGCAAGCCCTGGTTAACAACGCATATGTCGCTATCCTGCAACGACAGAACAGAGGTGTTTTCGTAGACGGTCTCATCAATAACGAGCCTTGCACCATGCTGCTAGATACAGGTGCGACTAGGACAATTCTCGGACCTTCCTTTGCCAGAACACCGGAACGAATTGAACCGACAACTTGAAGCTACGCACAGCAACAGGGAGCCAGCTACGTATATGGCGAGCTACCGATTGAAATAATTTTGGGCAGCACTAAAGTGAAACATCAGGCACTTGTAGCGACATCGAAGACGATGCAATCATCGGAATGGACATCATGAATTCCAGAGGGTTTGAATTGGATTTCACAGACGGCGTCCTACGTGTCAACGGAGAAGAGCTGGTACTTCATGGGAGAAGTGAAGAGTTGATCCGTTGCTGTTGGCTGAAGATGTAAGCGTACCTGAGAGGGCTGAAACCATTCTGGAGGCTCGCCTGACGGGAGTGCGATCAGTGGAGACGTGGTGATGTTCGAGCCCAAACTTCATGATGAGAAAATTGGACGAGGGATTGCACTAGGGAAGACCTTGTTACGTGCTGACAAATTTGTGCCGGTAAGGGTCATGAATGTCAATTATTTCCCAGTGACCTTGAAGAAAGGAACAATTATTGGGCACTGCTCGTCAGTTTCATCCGTGATCCGGTGCGTACGAGGTCTGATTAGCCAACTCAACAACATTGCCCACAGAACTAGAGAAATTAGTTGCCATCTCTTCCAAAGACATAAAACCAGCTCAACAGCCCAAACTAAGAGATTTAGTCAAAAGTACCAAGACATCTTCGATACCGGACAAGGAAAAGGGGGTCGAACTAATGTGGTCCAGCACAAGATTGATACTGGGGGTGCCCGACCGATCCGGCAATCAGCAAGAAGACTTCCTCTTGCCAAGAAGGCAGAGGCTGACAAAATAGTCAGCGATATGGGAAAAGAAGGAGTTATCGAACCGTCTGACAGTCCCTGGTCCTCTCAGTCGTACTGGTGAAGAAAAAGGATGGATCGACACGCTTTTGTGTAGACTATCGCCAACTTAATAATGTCACGAAGAAGGACAGTTACCCTCTCCCGAGAATAGATGACACCCTAGACACGTTGGCTGGTTCCACGATTTTCTCGACCCTTGATCTGAAGAGTGGATACTGGCAAGTAGAACTCGCTCAGGAAGATCGAGAAAAGACTGCTTTTACCATCGGCTCAGGATTGTGGCAGTTCACCGTTATGCCATTCGGGCTCTGTAATGCTCCCGCCACATTCGAAAGATTGATGGAAACAGTACTGAAGGGACTCTCATGGAACACGTGTCTAGTGTATCTCGACGACATAATTGTGGTCGGCAGATCGTTCGAGGACCACGTGAAAACTTGGAGGAAGTATTCCTGCGATTGAGGAACTCCGGATTGAAGCTGAGCCCCTAAGAAATGCCACCTGTTCCAAAAAAAGAAGTACGATACCTCGGCCACGTTGTCTCTGGGGAAGGAGTAGCAGTGGATGACCAGAAGATCAAAGCTGTTAAGGATTGGCCCATCCCAAAGACATTCACCAACTTCGAAGTTTCCTTGGTTTGTGCAATACACTATCGCCGATATGTGCTGGGGTTCTACAACATCGCTAAACCACTGACCAGGCTCACGGAAGGTCAAACAAAGTTCCAGTGGTCCGAAGAATGCCAAGACTCGTTCAGGAAGCTGAAGGGAGCTTTGATTAACGCACCTGTTCTGAGCTATCCCTTACCCAACGGGAAGTTCATTTTGGATACGGACGCCAGCAACGTGGGACTTGGAGCTGTCCTATCTCAGATCCAGGAGGGGCAGGAGAAGGTCATTGGTTATTTCAGCAAGACGCCTCAGCAAACCAGAGCGCAATTACTGTGTCACCAGGCGAGAGCTGTTAGCTGTTGTAAAGGGAGTGGAGCACTTCTACAAGTACGTGTATGGAAGAAGATTCCTGTTGAGAACTGACCATGCAGCCTCAAATGGCTCTTACAGTTCAAAAATCCTGAGGGTCAGTAGCACGTTGGATCGAGAGACTCCAAGAATTCGATTTCGAGATCGAACATCGAGCCGGAACTAGCCATAAGAATGCAGATGCCTTGTCGCGAAGACCATGTCCAGATGATTGCCTCACATTGCCGACGAGCAGAAAAGAAAGAAGCAACACTTTGTAGAACCGCGGCAATGGATGACAACTGGAATGACAGCAAGATCCAGAAAGACCAAGAGAGAGACCCGACCTTGGCTTAGTCGTCAGCTGGAAGAAGGGCAATCGAAGACCATCATGGCAGGAAGTCGCAGGTTACTCGCCGGCTGTTAAGTCCTATTGGGCACAATGGAACTCTCTTATTCTGGACAATGGGATCCTGAAACGTGTGTTGGAGGCCGATATTGGTGGGGAAGACAGACGCCAAAAAATTGTTCCTCAGGAACAGAAGAGAGGAAGTGCTGCGGGAAATCCATGATGGAGTCGCCGGAGGACATCTGGGAGTGACGAAGACCCTGCAGAAAGTGAGGCAACGGTTTTACTGGGCCAATTGTCAGCTGACGTCCAGGACTGGTGCAGGAAGTGCGCTGTATGCGCTGTAGCAATGGACCTCGAATACGACCCAAGGCCCCGATGCGTCAGTACAACGTAGGCAGCCCGTTCGAGAGAATCGCCATTAATCGCCGGCCCGTTTCCCGTATCCGACCACGGGAATAAATACATCCTGTGGCAATGGACTACTTCAGTAAGTGGGCGGAAGCCTATGCCCCGCCCAACCAGGAAGCCATCACCGTCGCCGACGTCTTGGTGAAAGTGGATATGTCGATTCGGTATTCCAATGGAGCTGCACTCGATCAGGCAGAAATTTCGAATCCAACCTTTCCAAGAAATATGTCTCCCGCTGAACATCCGCAAGACAAGAACCACGGCCCTACATCCGCAGTCCGATGGAATGGTGGAACGGATGAACAGGACGATCAACCGCCACTTGTCCAAGGTTGTCTCTGACCATCAAAGAGACTGGGACCAGTATCTTCATTTGTTCCTGATGGCCTATCGATCCGCAGTACACGAGTCAACCGGTCAAACTCCTGCTAGTATTATAATGGGCCGAGAACTGCGACTGCCTTGTGACCTGAAGTTTGGGATACCGCCAGGACAAGACACTGCGGGAGAGGACTACGTCAGCAAACTACGGCAGAGAATGGACGACATCCACGAACGAGTCCGGTTGAACATCCAGAGTGCCAGCGATAAAATGAAGAAGACCTATGACATCAAGGCCGACGCTGGAGGATTTAAGGTTGATGACCTGGTTTGGCTGTACAATCCCAAACGTCGTCGTGGACTATCACCAAAGTTGCGGAACTCGTGGGAAGGCCCGTATAAAATCGTGAAAAGGATAAACGACCTTGTGTACCGAATCCATAAGCCACCCCGAGGGAAACCAAGGGTCGTCCATTTCAACAGGTTGGCCCCTTACGCTGGAAACCATGACCAAGTTCGCACCCTCAAGCCACCGGAGGATGATATGACGTTCGAGAAGTTTATGTCCTTGTATTCAAACGGGCAGAAAGTTCTACATGGGGTTACTAGAGAGGAGTCACGAGACCTTTTCGAGGTGCCTGCTGACTATGCACTAGCGCACTGTGTGGCAGAAGATCTTCGAATGTCCAGGGGCATCGCCGTAGTGTTCTCCAAGAAATTTGGTCAACTCCAAACACTGCGGGAGCAGAATCCAGAAGTTGGTGGGGTAATACAGTTGAAGAAAGGCCAGAGAAACATCTACTACCTAGTTACCAAGAGGCATTCCCAAGATAAACCGTCCTATGAAGATGTCTGGAAGAGTCTCACCAAACTAAGAGATACTATGGTGGACCAGAATCTGGTGGATCTAGCAATTCCAAAATTATCCTGTGGTATTGATGGGTTGGACTGGAGAGTCATAAGAAGTATGCTGGAGGCGATATTCAGATCCAGCGGCGTCAAGATTTTGGTTTGCTGTAACCCTCTTCCACGACCGATCATGAAGACCGTGGAGTGTTACTTCCATCGAACTTCACGGTGCAGATATGGGGAGTCATGCAGATATCGTCACACTCCAAGGATGAAATTTCGGGACGAAATGTCTTTAAGAAGGGGGCAATGTAACGAACCTAGGCCGGACCTGTCGCCTCCCGCGTCGCCATCGACAGCGATGAGATCATCCCCGGAGATATTCGAGAACCATCCAGTCCCTCTTCCGCGTAATGCAACGGTCAATATTGGAAACAATTGGAACATGCCGTCGCCAACTGGAAGAATTCGAAACATCGAGAATGCTGTATCGGAGATAAATAGGCAAACCTCAAGTGGAGTAAGACAGTCTGAACGAGCCCATACGATCGAGCTATTCAGTAGCGTAGTAATATAAATTAAGTTGTAGATTAAGTGTGAAATAAATTATTAAAACCAAGTTAAGTTTATTTACGTTACAATACAATGAAAAACTAGTTTTAGACCAGTCTACAAAAAAGACACACTATTTCAGACATTGACAGAAGTTACAAGTGGTGAAAAAATTATATTTTACAAAACTACGTTATCCTAATCATATTATTTATATCTGTTGATAAAAATGAAATATTTCACAAAGAATACATTGGAATGAATATATAGGCATACTGGCAATTATATTTCGTTGTACCCACCCGGTAAGATGAAATCATCCCTTGTGAAATGAAGAGAACATACCACTGCCGCTCTCGAGCCTGGTTCTTAGAGTTTATATTATTTATCCAAGCCTTATCCTTGTCAATTTTTGCCCGGAGTCCAAGTTTAGTGACTTCATATACGGAATACCTATTGTTTTCAGGAAACTTGTGAAAAGAGCTTCTCCTGCTATTACAACCAAACGCACAACAGTATATATGGCTCGGCGAACGAACTTTCGACATTGTCTTTGGTATAAAAAAAATCCAAATTGTTATTAGATAGTATTTACACAGCAAATCGTGAAAATAACTCAACAGTCATATGGCGGCAATATAAACAACCCTACTCTTAACAGTTCAGTTCATCTCCGATAGGGGTCGTATCAGGATGATTAATTCTCCTATACGACAAGTATATAACCAATATAAACGGGGCTTATGGCTCAGTGGCACTGTTTCCACCCGGCGCGGATTCGAATCCCGCAGCTGGTGAAAAAGTTTTCAAGGTCCTAGAATGGTTTCGGATCCCACTATAAAAGGTAAGGTCCCCGTGATCTTAACTCGTACAAGTTTTCATTAACTTCTGAGGGTTGGTCAAACAACTGAGAAAGCGGTTGAAAAAAAATAAATACAGGGTGAGTTAAAAGTGTGAAGCTATACCCGCAATTATTATTTAACGCATTGAAATTCATCTTTCTGTATGGTGATCCTGAAGACCCAAGAAATATTTCATAGTACTCTTCTATTATCATGCAGGGTGGCCTATTTGGGATTGTATTGGTATCCTTAGAATCATAAGAGTGAGAGGCTCGATCAAATGGGGAAAAAGTTAGGTAAACTTTTCAACGACTTGGAATATCAGGGCCAGTCCTTGAGATAATGTAAGAAAACCTAAATTCGTGAATTAGATTTTTTGTTTATATTTCTATTTGAAAAATAATGTATTATTTATTCGATATCAATGTTGCATCTAAATGATAGAGCTGTATATTATCATTTAGATCAATATTTCTTCAATGTATTCCTCAAAATCTCATGAAAATGTCTCAACTCTGGTTTCCACTCAAGAAGTTTTAGATATTTCTATTCGATTTGAGAATGGAAACTTGACTGACATTTATCGGCCATATTTATTGACATTGGCGCAACGATTCAATTATTTGATGGAAGCTTTGAAAAATTGATTATAATCCCTGACTAAAAGTACACTAATGACTGGGCAAAACTATTCAATAGCTCATGATGCTCTTGAGCTAGATATGGAAATGAACATTTGATTGCAACTTCTTGTTGGCGTTCAATCGAACATGCAAAAACTGTATACTTCTCAGATATATCAGATTCTTCGTTATTTATTATATATTTTTCAAGAAAATATCCCTGTTTCAGAAAATTTAGGATACTATACAAAGCAATGAAATTCTATTTTATTCCACATGTTTTTTGATCGATTGGACACTGTTAATGCTACTCGATTTGAATTAGAGTACTCAAAACTAACAGCAAATACTTTTTTTGAATCATTTAAAGAATTTATGAACGAACAATTCTCAGCTTTGGATACGCTAGCATTTTGATTCCACCAGCTCAGATTTCATATTGGTCAGTATTTCATCCGTAGTGTGGCAGTGCACTGGAAAGGAAGAAGATGGCGAAGTTCTCAGCGAATGGCCTTGATTACTGCTCTGATTCCGGTTGAAAAACGGGTCCATCAGGCATAGAAAAATAGAGAAATAGAAGTGGAACTTCCCACTCTGTACAGAGATTCAATCAACGATGAGCAAATTGGAAGTTCATCCTTCAAGTCTTGCCAAGTGGACATCAGAGTTTTGATATTTCTTCTCAAATATTATTAATTCATAATAGGCGGATTTGGGCCTTTCCAAAACATGAATATAACATAATTATGTAATCCAAATATTTACTGATAACATTTCTGATCCTGGGTCTCTACTTTGGTTGGTATACATATATATATATATATATATATATATATATATATATATATATATATATATATATATATATATATATATATATATATATATATATATATATATATATATAAATATATATATATATATATTCGTGACTGGCGGTAATATAGAAGTAGATTTCTTGTGGGGATGCAGTCAGGTTAAAGGGCTTTGTTTCGAGTAAACTCCTTGAAATTCGTCAAGCTTTCGGCTATGTTTATAATAACACACAAATTTTAGATGCTGAGAATAATGTAACCAAAAGAGTTTTCTTGGAAATGGTTCATATTAATTCTAATAGTCAATCAATGAATGAAAGAACTGATTTGAACAATCTTAGTCAAATTTATACATATTTACTGAAATTGAACAAAAATACCTTATGATATATCACTCAGTATTCAAAATTTTCCAACTTGATTTATAATATTATACAATTGTCACGTTCATAAGAAAAATATTTTATGTTCCTCATATGTGGTAATTTAATTGATTCTCATGTTAGTGAGTACCTGAATACTAAACAATTTCATATTGTTAATCATTATAATTTCAGTCGTCCTGAGGTAGGCAATAAACATAGCCGAAAGCTTGACGAATTTCAGAAAGTTTACTTGAAATGAAGCCCTTCAACCTGACTGCATCCCTACAAAAAATCTACCTCTATATATACATTTATATATATATATATATATATATATATATATATATATATATATATAAACAGATGCATTGATCGAAACTGTGTCAAATGTTTGCTTTGGTTGTCAATCTCTTTTTCATCATTCGAAGGAGACGTCTCCTAACATTATGTACCAACAACTGTGTTAGTGTTTAATCAATAATTTTTCAATATTTTTTTATATTATGTGTGTTTGCTTTTTTTTATGTAACATTCTCACGCTGGTGAGTTTATGTTTTTTCCAAGATTCCTTCTGAAATTAATATTGTGCTAATTCAATAAAAACATTAATAATGTCAATTCAACATTTTCAAAACTACTATTTCAATGATGATATAATTTGAATGTGTCAGCAAAACGTTTGAGACTAAGGCCTGGAACAGCTCCGATTTTAGAGTTTTATTTAATGTTATAATCAATCAGAATCATTTTAGCTGGGACACTTGATACAATAGCAGGGACCTTAAACCAATGATTGCAATGATACACCAGAAAGGATAGCCGAGTTTGTCGATTTTATCTGACTTCCCCCCTCTCCGCCATAAGAGCCCATGCATTTTCACGATTTTTCAAACCTTTTACCTTGATAATGACATTAAACAATTTCGAAAGCTTGACAAACAACAAAGAGTCCTATTACACAGGCCGTTTGAACTGACTGCAACCTCAATCCAATTCTCCTTTCGTATATATATATATATATATATATATATAATATATATATATATATATATATATATATATATATATATATAATTTAATAATGTCATTGCTACAGGTACACTGTGTGAGACAACTTGAGGTCATACAACACGGAAAAGTTGCATATTAATTCCATAAGTTTTTCGTAATTCATATTTCTGATAGAAAAAAAATACACGAAAACTTCAAAATATGCCAGTAGCACTGCCGTGAAAAGAGGAAAAATCGTCTACTATCAGACGATCACGGTACGATGTCAGCGAGAGCACTATATAAACACAAATGCTGCCGGTGAAGATGGATGAAATTTAAAGCTATTGAAATTATGCTGTCCACATATGATTCCTTACATCACACACATTATAAATTTTTGTTTGACTCATAATATTTTTCCTGAACTTTGGAAAAGAGCCGTTGTGAAAATATTGCCTAAAAAGTCAAATCCACTTGAATTCAAAGATTTGCGTCCAATAAGTATCCTGCCAACTTTATCGAAGGTACTCGAAAGGGCTATAGAAGTACAATTAAAGAAACATATTGATCAGTATTCATTATTACCTATAATGCAATCTGGATTTTGGAAAAATTATAGTTGTACAACGGCACTTCTCCATATTATTGATGATATTGTTCGAGCCTCAGACAAAGGTGAGTGTACTGTTTTGGTCTTGCTAGATTTTAGCAGAGCTTTTGATACTATCAACCATAATCTATTGCTTGAAATTCTACATTACATAGGACTGTCGAATAATACTATGAATCTCATGGCATCATACCTTCGAGGTCGTAAGCAAATGGTTTTGGTTGATGGGCAATCCTCCAATTATATGGATTTGAAATGTGGAGTTCCCCAGGGCCATTGCTTTTTGCTATATATATATATATACTTCCTGTCTGGCGAAAACTCTTCAGATTTGTAATGTACTCAAATTTATTATAGTTTTCATCCCAGTACGGTAGTGGAGTCATGTGACCTTATAAATGAGGAACTTGATAGGTTCATTGAAGTTGCAGAGGATCACTGTCTTAGTATTAATTGCAGTAAATCTAATGTTATTCTTTTTGGCAACAAAACAAAAGTATTGTAATAAAAAATGAAGTACTTCAAAACGTAAGTGAAGCCAAAAGTTCAGGTATAATATTGGACAACAATTTAAAATTTGAAAAACACATAAATCAGATTATTCAACGTGCATACTTCACTCTTGAAACTATTTAGGGCAATAGATATTTCCTCACTATTCAAATAAAATCAAATCTGTGTGAGTCATTAATACTGTCCATATTTAATCATGCAGATGTACTCTATGGTCCATTCTTGTCCAGCCAATATCAAATAAAAATACAAAAAGTACAAAACTCATGCTTACGATTGATATTTGGTATCCGCAGAAGAGAACATATTTCACACAAATTGACAGATAATGGTTGGCTGAATATGAGCAATAGAAGGAGATAACACGATGCTGTTCTTTTTCAAAAAAATATTTTCGATAAAACACCTTCATATTTGCACAGAAAAATCACCTATCGATCCGATATACATAATCTAAATATCCGATATAAAGGAACCCTTTCACCGCCAATCTTCAGACTAGAAATATTCAGGCGTAGTTATACTTTCAAATATGTTCAATATACAATCAGGTCCCTACCATGTTAAAATCCTAAAGTATGCAAAGATTCAAGAAGGCCTATAAAAAACATTTGTTTTCAATGCAATCCTGATATACGTACGATGGAAATTAGATTAAGAATATCTGTAATTGTTTAACTTTCATTTTTTTAAATATATTGTTAAGTTCAACACACCTAGCAATATACTGAAGGTTAAGTGGAAGAACAGTTTATGAGCTGATTTTATATCATCTTATAAACTGAACTTCGCCTTTTGCTTTGGGCCTAATTCACATTATATATGTATTCTTGTTAATCTATATATGTAAGCAATAAAGTCATTTATTATTATTATTATATGCACTGTCACGGTCACGGTGCACTGTCACGATGTCAAATACCCCGAAGAATATTTACAACCCCGTCGCTGAAATCCCGGACCGGTCACCGCACTGTCGCATCACTGGTCTGTGTAAATCGTCCTTAAAGGCTGAAATAATATAACTCAACTACTTCGCGGGGTGTATCGAGTGAATTCAGAACCTGAATTCACTCATTCAAGGAAGATTCCCTGAAGTGTTTTCCTTGTCTCGAAAAGATTCCCCGTTATATCAATAATTTCGCGATTTTACGCAGAAGGGTAGATCCGCAAACCCTCGATCTCGAAGATGATAATTATCTTGAGGTTGAAATTGGAATCTGATGTTATTGTACTTTCTAATCTCCAAATCCCTCGTCATATAACTCCGAAAATAAAAGTTTGTAAATTGCACCGTTTTTGTGACACGACTGAGTAAGGTAATGCTACCGTAGTATACCTTGGAGCCTCTCATGATAACATTTTCTTTACGACTCATTTTTGCAAAATCACGCGTTTCTTCTTTCAAATAAATTTCAATACCTAGATTGGAATTGCTCACATTCGCTGTCAATTTTCATTGCATGGATGCATCTTAGCATACTCCGATTCAAATTTTTACTTGGCATAGTTAAAGAATTCTCCACATAAATGAACAACTATTGTCTCAAATCCTGTTACTCAGATTTAAGAAAAAATTGCTCCTCGTTCTTGGGATCATTTGTCTTCTCATATTAATCCTACTGATCCAGCATCTGGAGGTCTTTTACCTTCTGGCTGATTGTCTGTTATGGCGAACGTTTCCCATAGAAACGAAACAAGACAGGAAGAATATCTCAAAAGTCCCTAAAATAAATTGAATAACAGTCTACAACCGACTCACTCCAGCCGGTGATATTGGACGAGAGCTACATCCATCACAAAAACTTAGCGAATTGAATTGCATTTTTTCAAAGAGAAACAGGTTAATTTTCTCCTATAAATTTTGCTCATACCAATGAATAAATTTACCAGAATGTAACTATGTATTGAATCTACATGAACAGAACTATTGTAACTAATGTTTCGAATTACCTTGAAATCCTCACCAAATCATGTATGATACTTCATGAATTCGGCATAAAAAATAATCCAGGTCCGTATTATTTGTTGTATTTTGGGAAATAACAAAAACTTAAAATCATAATTTTGAGTTTTTTTTTATATTTCCGATCGGATGTCACCACTGAATTCCAAAATACCTAACTTCCTACCGAACTCTTATGCTTCAAAAGACCAGTACAATGCTATTGAAAAAATGACCATATATATATATATATATATGAATGGGAAGAATATCGAGGGGACTGGTAAACAAAACTGCCTCCGTGGTGACGTTGGTTGTTGCCCTGGAATGCAGGGTCTGCTAACCGAAACCACAAATGTGCGGCTGGCTTCTGTTTGTTGACTCCGTTGATTTGTCGTTTTCTACCCAGTGTTGTTCATCCTTGCACTTCTTCACCGTACTGATGAGGGCCGAGAGCACGAAACACGTGTCTACGGTTAACACTTCTCTCTGAGGGCTATGTCTATATATATATATATATATATATATATATATATATATAGCCCTCAGAGAGAAGTGTTAAAAAAAGGAACATATTTTGGTACCTTTCCAGTAATATCATAACTCACAAGTTACCTTATCATTAATCTATGAAATGAAAGATTCGTTATTATAGGAAGTATATTTTTCAATAATTTTTTGTTCTGAAAGTGTCTTTTTACGGTACGCTACTGAAAATTAAAAAACGCAGTAACTAGTTTGCCCTTTAACAATAGATAAAAACGGATAATTTTTACTTCCTTGGGTGTGAAAACCCAAAAAATATAAAGGGATCCCTGAATATAGTTCAACAGAAGTACTACCTTATTTCGAAACAATTGTGAATTTTCAATCTACGCTGGTTTTGTTTATGTCGACGTTACGGGACTGGACACTTTGTTTGGTCCATATAATATCAAAATTTCAATTACATCGGACTCTCAGTAAGACCAAAGGAAGTATAAAGCCGAGAGGGGTGACAGCTTGCTCCTTTTCACAGCGAAAAGGCAGAAGCATTTGCGGACGCCTTTGAACGCCAGTGTAGAGACAACCAGGTCAACCAAACCGACGAGGTGGAAGACATGGAAACCCGAGCCAGTCAGACTGTCAGGAGAATAAGACGGATCAATGATGCCGAGCACGTCCTTGACCAACTTCGCCAGAAGAAATCAAGGACATCATCCGAAACCTTGCTACCCGCAAGGCACCAGGACCAGACCAAATTTCGAACAGAGCCTTGAAGGCTCTACCGAGAAAAGGAATTGCTGCCTTGACCAACATCGTCAATGCAGTGCTCAGGCTCAGACACTTTCCACGACCATGGAAAGAAGCCACGGTCATCATGATCCCCAAACCCAACAAGAACCATGTGATACCGCAAAACCACCGACCCATCAGCCTCACACCCTCGATGAGCAAGGTGGCAGAACGAGTCATCCAGAGACGATTGGAACCACTCACGGAAGAACTCAACGTCCTACCAGACGAGCAGTTCGGCTTCCGACAAGGACACTCTACGGAAATGCAGGTCCTGAGGATAGTGGACTTTGCCGTAACAGGCTTCAACCTGGGCAGGGGACACCACACATAAGCCTTATTCCTAGACGTTTCCAAGGCTTTCGACAGGGTCTGGCACGATGGCTTAATCACCAAAATGACAGACCTCGGATACCCCACTCCCATAGTGAAGCTGATAGACTCCTTCCTGCGAGGACGGCGGTGCCAATGTGAAGTTGGCAGCGACCTCTCAGCAGTGAGGACCCTAGAAGCAGGAGTACCGCAAGGCGCAGTCTTATCTCCACACCTGTTCTCCATCTACACGGCGGACATCCCAAAGCCCGCTGACAACTTTAACAAGCTAGCGCTGTACGCGGACGACACAGCACTAGTGGCCAGATCGGTGAACGCAACGCAAGTAATCCGATACCTGCAAGACCAAGCAGACAAGCTTGAGGACTGGTTCAACCTATGGAAGATCGAGATCAACGCGGAAAAGAGCCAGGCAATACTTTTCACCAGGAGGCGAACAACACCGTCGGACAGTCATCATGAATGACCAACAGATCCCATGGGCAAACGAGGCCAAATACCTTGGAGTCACCTTGGACAAAAGATTGACACTCGGGCAACACGTAGACCGGAGGCTCGGACTAGCGAAAGCAGCCCAAAAGAACCTCTACCCCCTCATAGGACGCAGTAGCAACATGGACCTCCAGTTAAAACTGCTCCTTATCAGGACCATCCTCCTCCCCATCATCCTGTATGCATCCGCCGCATGGGGTCAATGCGCACAAACATACAGGACCAAGATCCAGCTATTCTTAAACGTGAGCCTAAGAATGGCAGTAGACGCTCCCAGATACGTCCCGAATAGATTTATCTACAGGGACCTGAATGTCAATCCGAACTTCATTGACGACCATCTTCGGAACCACGCCACCGCGATGTTTCTGAAGACGGACACCCACACGAACCCGGCGATTCAAGACATCCACGCGAACCTAAACCTGGACAATCCCAGGTTTAGAGAAAGGGAAAAGTATTTGCGACCAGTCTACCAAAACGACCGTCTACTACCGAGAATAGCACTCCGGCGCGTCAGGTGAGTAACAACTCAACACAAAACACGTAAGATCAACACAACCACATCACACCATACACTTACACACCCATCAGGTACATCACCACCATGCACACACAGCACAAGTCAGGTAAATATACAAAATCAGATAATAAGGGGTTTAAAGCACTCAGAGGCTGACTTCATACCACAGGAGGTACGATTTCAATTTCGCAAACGTGCCATTTGCGAATTGAGGACCGCTCCAAGGAGGAGCGGGGGAGGATGGAAGTGGATAGTAAATCTCGTTCACATATAACATGAAGGGGATTTACTATCCATGGGTGCTCAACCTTAAGGGGGGCATGGTGTGTGTGCTTGCTCCTTTGGCTCAATGAACGGTCAAATGCAATCATGCATATGAGGGTAATAAGCATTTGAAAAACAGAGTGGGCGGGGGTAGGAAAATGAGCACTTTCCCACTTTCAAGGATTGAAACATTCGTGAATATGATTTGATGTATCTATATGTTAATGGAATATTATAAGATGGTACAAATCAAGCGGTTTTACTTATTCTTAAACATGTTTTTTTATTTCATATTTTTAATTTTTTCATATTACCAGTAGACACACTACGATCGACACTATATCTCCACATTCACACAAAACAGGAAATTGCGACACGGGATCTTCATCATCCCTTCATAAACTAATAAAGAGCTGATGATATTCAAACGGCCGAACAAATTTTCTTGAATCATAGCTAAGAACACTCCCGATCAAGTCACTTTTCAAACAAAAAAAATCATACCATAATTTTGTTTTTGTAGTCTGTACCGTGTTCTTGCAATGATATCATTGGAGTAACAGGATGGCAAATTTCGGATCCATCAGATCTGAGGAAGTTTCTCACATTCCATCTTCAACTAGAAAAGAGCTGATGATCTTCAAGCGACTGAACAGATTTTCTTGAACCATAGCTGAGAACATTCTCGATCAAGTCACCTTTCAAACAGAAAGAAAACAAAATCAAAATCGGTTCATCCGTTTGGGAGCTACGATGCCACAGACAGATACACATAGATACACACGCTAAACACCCCTATTTTTGCGTCGAGGATTAAAAATATAAAGGAATTCGTAACCACAACATCGCATTTGTTTGATCGAATTATTACACAAGATTCAGTTGGGTTCATAAGATATCACAAATCGATAATGTTTTATTCAGAATCCCATTTTCTACCTCGCTGGCAGAACTGGCTTCGAAAGATAAGATGATATCGAGTGTTATTTATTATATCTTTGCATGCTTTTAGGGAAAATAAAGAAACTTGAATAGACTAACTTCCACTCCAATGTTCCACCAAGGAACGATGCACTTTACATTTGTTAGAGAGAAATAGTCACATCCATCAGTGATTCGACAGTGTTCGATTCAGTTGAGTTGAAATCTCAAGTTTTGGGCAATTTGATTTTCTGAACGAAACTGAATGTTTTAGTAGAACTGCAATATATAAAAACTACTTATGGAAAACGAACATTTGAATAATCGTCTTTAAACCTTATTCAATCTGAAATTGAAAATGCATATATTTGTTCGAAAATATGAACAGGATGTTCATGAAATCGGATGTGAAATCATCAATTCACAGAAAAATCTTTCTATTCAATATTCAATTGAGAATGTTCTCCTTTCCAGCATATGGGATGTTTCGGCAATGATTCCAATAAAAATATTGACAAAATAATTGATGAAACCAGTGTAGATAATACTATTGAATAAAAAAGACTGCATAGGACTACAGTTTGGAGGATTTTGCGAGGAGAAAGAATATATTCCGAACTGCATAACTTTTATGAAGGAGAAAATTGCATTTGTCATCCCCTTCTCCATAATATTACCTGCCTAAATCGTCTCTGAAAATGATTCAACTCTTCTGTAGTAGAATTAGTATTGAATCTCTCCCCAAATCGCACGCTCTATTTACTTCATTTAACATTGCAGCTTTTCTAGCTTCTTGATCTTTATCTAATATGATTTTCGATTGGAAATGTTCCACCAATCTCTATTATTGATATGAGAATTATTATGGTTTTTGTGAAGAAATATATTTCTGATGAGAGTTAAAACGAAAATATTTTGATTCTATACTCCCAAATCCCAAATTGTTTTTTCCACATCTAAAAAGTTTTTTACTAATGTTCGAAGATTTTGATGCTTTCTTATGAAATGGAGAAGTAGAATGTCAAACATTTTCCCAAATACATATTCTCTCCATAAATAATAATTTCTCCATTATGGCCTGACATTCGAATTCATTCTATGATACGTATTCAATTAACAATAATAATAATATCAAACAGTTGAGTTGTTTAGTCAATCCATGATATACATTAGCATAAAATCCAAATTCTAAGACTAAAGGTATTTTTTTCTTCCAGGATTGAACACTGACGATGATTTAGGAAAAGAGTGGCCAAATATGAAAAGAACACTAAGATAAAACAATTCAGTTGGTGATGAAAAATTGATCCATGGACACAAGCGTGTGTTGAATCTTTTTTGGTTGTTGTCTGTTCTCGACCCCTATCGACCTCTCAACATGACTATATTTAGTGAACTTAACCAATTTAAAACGTATATCGGCAAAATTATAGATTTACATGTATTCAGAACAGTAAGGACCATAGTGTATAGTTTTTTCTGTCAAATTATTTCTTTGATCTACCAGTTTTCTCTTTTTCACTTTGGAAAATGAATGAAGCTTAGTTTCGCGTCTTTTTTGTAAATTAAATTTTTTTGTTTTTACTTTTTTGACTATAATGGGATCGACACTGTACCAATTTTCGTTTGACACCTCACACTGAATACTTTCAATTATACTCCTTGCTGAAAATATCATCAATACAAAAAAGTTGAATCGTGGGAACGAATATGCATTGTTGTTTCAAGACGCATGTTTGTCGCAATGTATCTAACCCATTGGGAACAAATTGAGGAATGCGCCAGGGACTATTCATGATAAAAATGAAAATTAAATAAAGAATAAACTCCTTTGAATGTTTTGGGTAATGATTCTGTTCCTTTCTTCAGCCCTCTGACATACATCAACAGCAACACAATATTTTATTAGAGTTAAGAGGTCTGAAAAAGGAACTAGGCGAAATGATCAATTATTAGGATTTTCGTTATTTATGTTGTGAATTACATGATGGGTTATACATTTTTCAAGATACTACAATTGGAATAATTCTTCATATTATCATTCTCAAAACTCTAAAAATGCAGATACATATAGCGGCAAAGAACCCCGCACTAATACTATAAGTAATGGCTTTCTGATGTATTTAAATTCATCCTGATCAAAAATTAACACTGCTACAAACTTCTTTATTGAACGGTTTGGGATATACAGGCCGACTACGAATTTGATGATTTGGAATGAATTGTATTAGCTTTCGATTTTTGCTGTATTGTAGTTTATCGAAAATCTCTATATGGTCCATATTTACCGATATACTGGGGACTACAAATGTTTTTGTATTCATCAATATCGATTCAAAATATCAGTTGATGAATAGATTTGCCTTTAAATGGATAGGAAAATTCATTCATAAATAACATTTGTTCCAAATATTCATTTCGATCAATTTTGTCGATATCCTAGAATCAAAGAACCCATGATCATTTCAGCTTATGTCTAGAACGACCATGTTCTAAGAATGTAGATATTTTTTTAGGGAGAAACGAAAAAAAAAACAATAAATTGCCCTTTAAATCTTTTTTAATCTATCAAACATCTAGAATGAGGTTGACTGATTAACAAATCATTGGCTATGTGTCCAAAAATGAATGGTTTACTTGATACAGAGATTTCAAAATGACCTGCATTAGTATTCAACTTGAACTTTATTTCACTGTTCATCTTTACGTTGACTGTTCATTATATTACATGTAGAAAATACAACATATCAGTTTGAAAATTTAAAGGGGTAGCATGAATGTTTTTTTCTTCAAATCTTCATTTATCACAAATACGCCATTGATTGATTTCCTTTATAGATTTATTGAAATGGCTTGTCTTTCTGAGAAACATTCGGATATTTATATAAAGGGAATCGTTTAGGATATTATATTATGATATTAGGTGTGAAATTGCAAGTTCAGTGATAAAAAGTGTTTTCGTTGGTATTTATCTCTTACAGAATTCTATTACCCAAGTTGATCACACAATAAATCCACGATTCATGAAAAAAATAATGTTGATTCAAAACATTCACAACTAAAGAAACTACTAGTGGCACACTATATTCACTGAACCTTACAATATATTGCATCTTATTGCAAATGAAATAACTTTTTCTCCAAGAATTTGCATCATAAATTATTTTTTTTATTAAAAAAAATCAGAATTTTATAAAAACCTGATTCTTATAAAGTTTAGGAAAATTATTCGAATAAACTGTTTTTCACAAACAATTAAGTTACAAAATAATGCAATATAAAATTATGTTTTCCAATGGAGTTTATTGCCTAAGAAACTATTATAATGTTAATTTCTCACAATTCAAAAAGGAAACAAGTTCAAAACAGGATATTTACTCGCGGAGAATTTTTCATAGCCAAAATGCATACTGTTGTTTGACTGCTAATAATTTCATAAGACATTTTTGAAAATAATGTCCAATGTATAGCTCTTAAAGAAATCAGATTTGAATTCTGCATAAGGAAATAATAAACATTGCAAACAGTTCCTATGATAAACCATTTTCTTTGAGCATTTATCTGAAAGACATGCCGTGTAGCCTCTGTGTATCACACAAAAAAACATTTCGCCGTGTATCGTACATTCCGTATTCTTCAACATTCATAAAATATATTGTGTAGGTCAGTTACCTCTAGTTTCCACATTTGCTGCACTTTATCTGACGAACAATATATTTTCTACATGCATTCAGACTTTACTTCATTATCCCTTGCATTGAACAGCACACATGGCATATCAAGTTTCGGTAAACAAGGATAAATTTAATTTCATGTCAATGCACTTGAAATTCTAAAAGATCTAACATATTTATGGCAAATGCTGAGAACACATGTTTACTGACGTTGTCTGCAACTTATTCCCTGAGATATCTACAGAGAGATATTTAAGTGTTGTTAATGTTGGGGATTCGAGGTTCGTGCTATAATAACTGGCCTTCCTTTCATTGGAATGCGAATTCCCATAGCATTTTTGTTTAACAGCATCTAGAACTCGTCAAAATAAATTATTTTACCATAATCACCTAAATTGAAAAATAATTCACGCACAGAACTCACCGATAGAATTGGTCCTATTACGGTCCGGGTATGCATCTCTATCTGCGGTATAAATGAAGCATTTTTCTGTGAAAATTTCTTGCCACATGCCTTTTCTTTCACGTTTTTGACTGAAAATGTACACTATGAGAATTTTGCACAACCAAAAACTATTTTATGAAAATTATTCACTTCATTTCGTGTTTGATGGTCATTGTCAGAAACCACTGGCCATACTCATAGCATAGAAAAAGGTTAAAATCCAATGCAGTATCCACTGAGAGACATGAAGTACATAATATTACACAAAAAAAAATCGTTCGTTACTACTTTTGAAAAGTGAGAGTGATATACTTGCTGAGACTATTTCAGAACAATACTTGTTAAAGCTTTCACTGAGCCGAGGAAGGAAGGCATTTTGTTAGTACTTCTATACGGTATACTAGGAAAAATTATTATATTTCTGGTGTTTCTAGGAGGTACATGTATTGAAACTAAGTACAGGAGTCGAGGCGTATCCAAGTCATTATGGAGAATTTTAAATCTGACTACTAAATCTGTAATATTTCTTTGTTTCTCTAATGAGAGAATGCCAAATCTATTTTGGATTTTTTCAAGTCTTATTTTGTGGAGGTTATAACGAGAATTCCAGACGCTTGCAAAACTCAACTTTCGTTGTACATATGCGAAATAAAGGGATTTCACTGACTTTTGTGAGTGAACATTTCTACATATTCTACTAATGAAGCCCAAAATTATACTGCATTTATTAATGATGTATTCACAATGTAAGTTTTGAAGCTTATCAAAGAATATCACACCTATGCGTTTAACCCTTCCTAAATTCCTACCTTTGCGAATTGTATTCATAGTTACTTATGTATCAAGGGCGTAAAATAGGCTTTCATGGACCGCAGCGTGTAAGTAATAGCCCGAGCGATTGCGATGGCTATTAACAAGCCTAGGTCCATAAAAGCAAATTACGCCCGAAATACATACAAAATTTTATGCACGACCGGTATATTTGATGTCATGTACCTCATGTACCTCTTTATATCTAGAACATGATAAAAATACATCAAGGCTGCCGTGAGGATGTATATTCATATCATATCGGAAACAGAATAAATCAAGAAGTGATGGAATGAATGTTACCATGGCAACTCAATCAATTTTTCGAAATAAGATTATATAGGCTAGTAGCCATATTTGCTGTCAATTTTTGTGATCACAGATAATTTATTACTGATTTTGAAATAGATTAAAGCGACGAAGAAAGTGTGAATTGTACTCCACCAGAAATAAGTAAAGCAGCTGAGGATGCGAAATTGAGTTTATTGCCAAGTAAATCCAAGAAAATATACGACAAGGTGTATGAAGAATTCGTGAGGTGGTGCAACGGGAAAAATGTAAAAAAAAGAAATACACAGAGACTGTACTTCTTGCCTATTTTCTAGAAAAATCTAAATATTGTAAGCCCTCTACCATGTGGTCATATTATTCCATGCTGAAAGCTACTTTAAATGTACATGATAATATAGATATCAAGATTGATAGCTTTTTTGAAACGAAAATTTGATGGTTATAAACCAAAGAAATCGAAGATTCTAAGCAGAGAAGGAATCGAGTTATTTTTGAGGGAAGCACCAGACGATTTGTATCTTATGATGAAAGTAAGTTCTAATTTCATGTTTTCTCAATGTTCAGTATGTTCATCTGAGAATTTATTGTAGGTAGCACTGATTTTTGGTATTTGTGGAGCATGTCGCCGCGAAGAATTGGCAAATATCACAGTGGAACATTCAAGATTTCGAGACATTCTTACTCATAACTATACGAGAAACCAAAAAGATAGATCGAGTATTCACTGTAATCGATAAAGAACAGAAATCGCCAAGTTATTTGGATATTTACAGAAAATATTCTTCCTTGCGAGATCAGAATGATCAAAAGCGGTTTTTTTATATTATAAAAATGGCAAGTGTACGAGACAGGTTATCGAAAAAAATACATTCGGTCAAATACCATTCAGAATAGCCACTTACCTAGGTATTTCTAATGCGAAAGAATATACTGGTCACTGCTTCAGACGTTCCTCAGCAACTATGTTAGCAGATGCAGGCGAGGATATAATCAACATTAAAAGACATGCTGGGTGGAAGTCGACGACTGTTGCGGAAGGTTATATTGAAAATTCAGTTGCAAATAAGCTGAAGATTGCTAAGAAAATTGTAGAAAATGATGGACCTTCTACTAGCCATTGCAGACAATCTGAAAATATTGCTCACTACTCTGAAACACCAGATAATAACATGCATTCTCTTCAGACTTCTAGTAATGAGGAATCAGTTGAAATCAGTAACTATCCGCAACAACAGAAAACAACAAATCCAAATATTTCCATAAAAACTGTTCTAATTGTATTGTCAATATTAAGTTATAATTCATTTTTTAAATTAATTTATGTTCATTGTTTTCGTTATATTATTATTGATAATGTTTTGGGATTGATTATATGATCCATCGGAATATATATTTCTATTGATATGAGATTGAAATTCACTTTAGCGCCTGTGCAACGATTTTATCGCTCGCCGGGCATAAAATGAAATAATTGATAAAAAAAACTTTTTGGAGACAAGATTTTATTCAAATGCGCTATAAAGTCAAAAATATTGGCTTTGGATGTGCGACGTACCTAGGTTATTCGTTCACATTATGGATTGAATTCTCGATCTTACAAAAAACAAGGTCTAAGATTATATCGTTCTCATTATACAATTCTATTACAAGAACTATCCGGAAGACAACGAATCAATCAGGTTAGCATTTTTATCATTCACATTAATAGGATTATATGTACAATGACTTCGAGACACCCATATATTATTTGGCATATTAGAATCGCCTCAAATAATAACTGGATCGCCCGAAAGATTAAGTAGAATAAATTGAATTTTACTGGTGAATAGGACTCTATCGTTATCCTTTTTAGGCGGTGAGTGGACGCAATAAAGGAGTAGTTTTGAATTGGTGGTCTCAAAATACAATGTGATACAAACATCTTCGGTATCACCGTACCACTTGGTTTGGGGAACTGCATTGAATCAACTTCTTCTTACCGCAATAAGTACGCCGCCACTAGCTTGCACTAGTCGCTCTATCTCGACGAAAAATATTGTTATGATTAGGATCAAAAAGGAAAGTTGATTCTATAAACTCACGAGTTTCAATTCTGAGTCCGCGTACGTTTTGGCTATAAATGTGAAGGTCCATATTTTGTAATTGAGGTAAACTTCGAATATATTGCAGATTCACAAGAGTGAGGAAATATTATGTAAGTCTCTTATGGAATTAAACAAGATCTTTCATTTTTCCACATGAATATTTGTCCTTTATCCAAAAAAATTTATAATTTTTGGATTCTGCTACATTTGCGAGCTTCTTTGAAAAGTAACCTATTCATTGGTATGAGATGCTTATTAAAATATTCATTCATTTTATTCATTTCGTTCATTGTTTCTTACAAAAAGTATACATTTTTCAGTTCATCGTCAACGTTGACACCGCTTCTAGAATTATTACTTCTATTGCACAAACTAGAATTTCATCTGTTTTCTTGGAGTTGAATTCAACGATGATGTTTCTTGGTCTATCAGGATCAACTTCCAGAGGCTGTACACGGTGAACAAATTTATTTTTTCTTGTTATATCGACGCCCAAGAGTATATTTATTTTCTGAACAACCAAGATAAGATTTCTATCTTCTTTTTTTCGATGGTTCCTTGAATTTCAGTATTGTTATTCCTTGAATGATATTCAAGTCCATTCATTCTCGAGTCAAGAACGATAACATTCTTCCTTGAATCATCATTTCATTTTTTTAGTCCTTCTGCGGTTCTCACCGAAACTTTAAAATCTCCCAACATTTTTCCAAAATCTGTGAGTAGAACGAAACTAAATTAACAAGTTCTTCCTGCTCCAGACGGAAAGATATCGAAACATTACGAATTTGTATTATGACGTTAGCAATAGAGAAAGCACCCCTATTTTCATGTTCGTTGTCATCAAAGTTAACGACAGGAGAGATAATGGGCGTATGAGTTAGGTGCTGCAAACTATCAGTGGGAGTCACTATGCAAGTCCGACATTTCCAACTCGAGCTAGGGATTGCTCTTCAAAATTTTTACATGATTGCTAGTTGAATATACACACTTGTGATAACAACATCGACAAAAACCATCACTGGACGCCGGGTGACTTTTTTGTTCAAATATGTACACATATTTGCATATAGACTGCATAATTATTGCTATTGATCACTCAACCAGAAACTCACTGGCACTGTGGAAATATACAATTCAAAATGATTAGATCAATATCAAACTTGAAATTTAAATTTCACGCGAACATGTCGGTTTCAAGTTGTAAACACTCTCGTGAGATGTTCGAATTGTAATGCTTATTTCCTTCGGAAATGTATTGATTTGGTAGAAACTGGCCGTGTTTAACTCTTGCAGAACGTTCTTGAGATTGTGGTACATTCGATATTATACATAAAATTATTCCTATCATATCAGTCCTCTATACTTCACTGTGAATAAAACAATTGAAACAGGATTCCCTGTTGTTCGTTCGAACACTACTCAACAAAAATCTTTGGAGTAAAATATTCTAATTACTTCGTATGCACATCACGTACTGTTTTCTGCTTGGATGCTGAGTCAGATTTCCCATTCACCAGCCAATCAGAAAGTAGTAGTCGAATCTGAAAACCGTCATGTCGTTCATAGTCAGCTTTCAAATTCATCGCTAGATGCATGCGCAAGAATTTTGAAAACTTTTTCTATCTAGCAACGCAGCGACGCTGCTTGGCTGTCAAGTCAATTGTCTGCCCTCATATATCGTTCACTTCTCGTAAGGATCTAAAAACTGTGTGTATTACTTATACATGTTTTTTTTGATAATTTGTGAAGTGCTTTGAAGTATGCAGACTTTATTTACTAGTTCTGACTTCATCTACCAGATTGGATGTAACCATCTTCGTTTTTATCTTCAGTGTAATATTACGTTATTGCAGAGGTACAGTTTGAATACATTGCGGGTAGCGGACAACGAATGTTAACGAGGATTCTCTAATCCTCTTTTTACATTTTATTTATGGCTCCAAACGGCAGATTAGGTTAATAATGTTTATTTTTTTATTTTTATGTATTGAAAACAGGTTTGCCAATTATATAATATGAAGTGGAAAATTGCATCTGAAAAATACATGAAAAAATAATTGTGGCATATCAGACAAATAATTGAATTAAAGAAAAAAACCATCCTCAAGCGGGATTCGAACCCACGATATATTCGGCAAAATCTTATCAGTGGTTGGAGATCATCTTCCTGAACCTCGATTGAAACCGTCACGTCGATGGTGAAAGGTTTGAAGGTCTTGATGGCCACTGATGAGTACTACCTTCCTAACACTAACATTGAATTATGGGAAAAAGCGATTCACAAATATGCGGGCGGAACCTATGTCTTCAATAGCTCAGTTGGTAGAGCATTCACTCATAAGGGGTCAAGTGTTATCAAGGTAATATGGATTGAAAAACAATGAGTTCGCTTACACAGATCAGTTCAAGTTCAACGTTATATAAACAAATTCCACCGTGTTCAATTGTGAATGCTCACAAGGCGATAATAGAAATCTAAAACATTGCGATGATTAATAGTCATATCATATATTGATTTATATTTCGAAAACAACTGCCAATTTTTTTTGTTTCATGTAAAATCGATTTCTACACATCTCAGAAGAGGACTGATCACCCGAGAAGCAGGATGAGTAAAAGTCAAGGATACCAACAGAAGGGGAGAACAAAGACACTTGGGTCCTGGTGAGGTTTCGAATCATATCAAATACCACAGGAAAATCGAGCAGTTTCAGAAATCTGATGGAGCAGCCAAAAAGTCTGTACATTACTAAGACTTCGACTCAGAATACCACAGTCATGAGTCACATATTACAAATAAACAATCCATTTCTGAAAATTGAAGCTAGAATTGGTATCAGCTAATCCCACGAAACTTACCCTATTCCACGGATAAAAATAGTAGTGAATCCAGTTACATTCAGTCCATACCCGAGCACAAACAGGGGACACAAAAATAGGAACCCAATCCAGTACCATTGAGAAAAGTAAACACCAAGATCTAGGCGAAAAGTTCTCTCAACAAACCAATTCCAGGGTGGTCCACAATGAGAGGCAGGTAGATATGTGGAAGACTTATTAATATTCTGTTCTGCAAGTTCTTGATAAGTTGTCAAAAAAAATTGGGATATTAGGATTGTAGGAGTTGATTCATTTCTGTTTATTGTGAAACTATTCATCTCCCATGAGGTTTAAGACGATGGAGACCATCGTTCAGGAGGGAGCGGCATATGTCAGGAATATGCTGAACGACCCATATTCTCCTGATCAGGGTAAGCACGCTCATATGTTCATCATTTTGTTTGAATGTGATTCAACCTCGAATTGTTTGGGATTGGATGACATCGGACAATATGTGTTAGATATAAAAGAGTGTGAGTGGTTGAAAACACGAGGTGAGCGGTTGAAAACCATTTTAAAAGTTATCTTATTCTATCTTGGGTATAGTGATATAGTATGTACAAGATGGCAGCATTGTAAATATAGTTATAGGTGTAAGTATAATTGTTGTATATATTTATTAACTCATAAAATGTTGTATGTTTGTTCTGTGGATTCTGAGTTCATAATCTGTTTATCACAAAAGTTATCCTGAGCCACCAAACCCCTTTTAAGGCCCATTTGGCGATATAGTTAGCGATAATAATGTCAGGAGTAACAAAAGAAAGACAGCGGGACCAATTATCGCACCTTGACAATATTTTTGTATTGTCTGTAAATTTTCATATTCTCAATATGCCTAGAAAAGATTTATGTGGGCTCAGTTCTATATATATACATATTATATATATATATATATATATATATATATATATATATATATATATATATATATATATATAATAATACTAATAATAATAATGAATCATTTTCTTTGGTACAAAGTAGGCGAAGTTTAGCTATTACTACTCTTACACTTAACCTAAGTTGTACAATTGACAGAAAATTTTGGTAATAACGACATTCATAGGGTAATAAAAAACAATCATTAAAAGTCAAATAAACAAAAGTAATTTGTCTACATATAACTAGATTATAGAGTTTCAAGTCTTTTATATATATATATATATATATATATATATATATAATTATGATGGGATAATAATAATAATGATTGTTATTGCTATTTATTTTTTATTTTTATTTTTTTTATTATTTGATAACTAGTCATCATAATTTGTTATGATAGATTTGTTTAATTGATTTCCTTTTTTATTTTATTTGTAAATATCTACCATAACAGTTATAAATATCCGGCTATGTTGTTCTTATCCTTTTTCACACTCTTTTACCTGAACTCCTCTACCTTATACCAGCTCAGTCGGTACGCCTAAGGAGTATGACGTATCTCCATTCTCACGGTAGAATTCAGTAGTGCCAACTTGTTGCTCTGCTTGAAGTCAAAAGTACTGTTTTGTGGAAAGATTTGTGGTTAGGTGATCAATAGATAAACCATGAATTCAGAAAATCGTCAAATAGTTATTCTTTTATTGAAATGAGTCCTTAAAATGACCTAACCTGCGATATCTAAATTATTTTAATCAAAACTGTGAAATAAAGTAGTGAAAAAGCTTGCTTGTGTGTGATAAAATAATTTGTGAATATTTGTTTCAGTCTATGAGCATGAGAAAGACAAATAATGTTCAAATGAATGGACACAAGTGATCCAAATAACCAAAAGAAGTATCTGGCTCTAATATGGTCACTTTATCTAGTTCTGGTCTAAAAATACCTGCTATTCTTCCTCATGAGTGTTTTCCTGACTCTTGGAAGTGTTCTTCATATATGGGAAAGTGCAGCTCCACTGTAGAAAACCCCCTTTGTTACTGGCAACGTTACGGACAGAATTTTTGTTGTATTTATCAGGCGAGTAGTTTCTCCTTGATGCTTTATATTCTCATTTCTCTCTGGGTGCGTTTTATAACATTTTATGATTGATTTGATTGTTTTTTCTTGTATTTTCTGATTTATCTTTGTTCAAAATTGGTACGTGATTTCGTTTTTTCATATATTTTCCTCCCCTCCAAGCTTGTTATTCCTCCTCTAGGCAACCCTCACTTTTTGTTTATTTTCACGAATTTAAAGATTTTTTCCACTTTCTGTATAACTTTTTCTTGTTTTAAACTATTTTAAGGATTTTATTTACAATTCATTATTCTATATCTTATATTATATGTACAAAGTTTGTTAGAATTCATATTTGACACTTTTCTGTTCTAATGGAGATCCAAAGTTAGAAAAACTTCAGTTCATATGCGTTGACTAGAACATTGTACAAGATTTCAGAACAGTAAAATGCATAGAAAAATTGTAAAAACAATTGCATGCCCACATTCCTTGAGCCTATGGTTCAAATTATCAGTAGTGCAGCATTTTTCACAATTTTTTGTAGTAGAAATTGTATGTTTGTATAGCTTTGCTTATACGGGGTAAATATCAGTTAGAGCTTTGAATGCTGCAGCTCTCCAATCGGTACCTATGTTCTTGTTTAAACAGTTTTTCCAAATTTGGGACCAATTTTTGTTTGTGATTTCTTCTTCTATGCGACCGGTGATAATCTGATCCTCCTTGATATCTCCGTAAACACTTCGCGAGGATATTTGTATATTTTCATTGGTGTCAAGCTTCATTATTATATTGTGAACATTTTTAAAGGATTTGTGCATATTACCCTGCGAGTTCGTTATGAAGATATAATTTAATATCGATTTATATTTTATATTGGTTTCCATAGATGGCAGTAGCAACAAATAAAATAGACATTTTGGTTTTTCTATCTTTATGGAACAGATCTGGTTATCGCATCAACTAGCTACTTCCTACTATTCTAATATCCGGTGAAAATTTCAAATCATTAAACGAATTGTTCTCAACAATAGTTAACCCCCACAGCTGTGAAGACCGAAATATAATTAAATCTTATAACCGTCATATTATTTCTTCTTTTTCTGAAAGATTCAACAATATCCCCTTCCCTTCAATTCCTTCAATTGGAAAAAATATATATGGTGTTAGAAACATTTTGAAGGCATATAACTGAGATATTATCTCATTTCCCCTTAATTTCTCAATGATATCATTGATTTGGAACACAATTTCCAAGCCTTAAACCATTAATAGTTTGTGAAAAATGCTGAACTGAACCTTCTAGACATTATTGAAATCAACTCCTTCGTTTAGAAAACGAATTCAATTTCGATTGTATTGGTTCTTTCAACTTCCTTGTTTCCAATCAATAAAATATGCCTTTTCGGTTTTCCAAATTCTATTGTTTTATCAACTTCAGTCTAAGACACCTGTTGAATTCTGATTTTGGTTCTCTCAGTAATTTTAATCCTTCTACCTTAAAATATAGGTTTGCCCTTCTGGTTTATATTCTTCCGTTGAAAATTCACATTTAGATGTAAGATATTGTATAGTAATTCCAGTCAGCCTGTCAACATTTATTTCAAGTTGGTCACCCGTAGTAGGTGTGATTGTGTATGGTATTATATGATATCTGACATGTCTTCGTGTTTGTATTTGTTTTTCGATTTGCCTTAACATTATCCAGCGTGAGCCCAATAGAGTCATCGTAGCAACAGGAATAGCTTTCAACGTTGCATTTCCAACTTTCAACCCCATTTGAGTTAATATACTTGATTATGTTAAAGTTTGGGAAAAACGTAATTTTCAGGTAAAAAGGGTCCGAAATATGTACTATCCCTCTTGGAGAGATCACATTCCACTCCACTTCGAAATTCGATGAACTTTATCGTGAATAATTTGTTGATTCGATCTTCCTATATATTAATAACAAAACGGATATTTTCGTTGGACGTATTAAAAATAATGCATGGAATACAACTATTTATAAACATAATTCTATAGATTTTTGGAATATTTTGCATTTTCCAGTTGGAGGGATGTAATTTATTTAAATAACTTCATTTGAGGTTCATTTTTTATGGTTATTATGCTGAAACTTCACTATCAATGCGGTTTTGTCTTTGGAGTTTATTTTCAGTTATGCACCCTCTAGTAAAAACTGTGGAACATTTTGATAGCCATCTTGATATTAATATTAATGTCTAGCTGGCATCAAGTTACATTTGAAATCTCATGATTTTTTTAATGACTTCCCGTGATCTGGAAAAAACATTAATTTTTTATATACCGTTTTACAATACCACTTTTATGGAAGAGAACGCCCAAGGGCCACACCCTTCCGTAAGTAGTTTTTCAGAAGCGTGAGTCGTGAATCGTTAGTCAGTCGCATGTTCAATGTAAATTTGATTTTATAGACGCTGGAGGTTTTGGAATGCCTTATTAGATTTTTTTTCGTTATCGGAGCGGATAAAAGGATGGCAGTTTTTTGTTAGACTGGAGCTTTTTATCGAGTTTCTTCATTGCAGTTATTGGGGATGGATTCAGCTCATGCATATATTTCAGACATCTCAACATATTGTTTTGGATTTGTTTCTCATGTGGGTTTAAGGAGGATAAGAATAATTGTACAGATTTTAAATTCATTTTATTTATATATTTTGTATAAAAATGAAAACACGGGAACATTTCATTTGAAAAACGGTGTCTATGAAAACATGAATATAAGCGAACTGCTTTTTTTTCCAGTCATTGCCCAATAGTGACTTCAACAAAGTTAATTTGATTGCCTCGGTACAATTGAATCATTATAGAATATTACAACACTTGAAAATAAATGCCCAAGTTATTCAACATTCATATAAATACCTAAGTCATTGAAAATAGGTACTACACATTATTTAATATATTAGGTCGTGGTAAAAATATCCCATGCCACGTGACAATGTTGCGATTCTTCGATTCAACGCCACTATTATCCCTTTTCACAAAGTGCGTACAACATGAAAAAAAATATTGAAAAATAGAGTTTCAGTAACAAATCGACGTTACAAATCTCATTGCTAAAATTGAAAGTATTTTGAACCAATCAGAAGCTTAGCCTTCCTGAAAAATTGTCATTAGTGTTTTGCCAATTTTGGGGGGTCACATTTGATTGAATATATTGGATCATTAATTAACATAATATAATATAAAATCAAGAAAATTCTTGATTCTTCAAAGTTAAGTTATAATTTGTATGATGATGAAACTATTTCAATGGAGGTTGGAATTGGGTAAGAAATTTCAACGGACTAAAATTATAGACAAACTTGAATTGTAAATTTTTTGTGTGGAGCTGGTCGTGAAGTCATACTTTTTCTTCAATATCACGATAACCTCGGAAAAAAACTCTTTTTTGCCGTCAGCCAAATAGGTATATTTTCAAAATTAACTCAACAACAACCTGCAATTCACACTGATTGATTTGATCACCATGATCTGCAATTTTATTTTGTGTTTCGTGAATTTTGGAAAAAAAAGCGAATATCCCCATTATGTAGCATTTAAAAAGAATAAAGAATCATTCCCCATATGAAAATGAAATGAACTAACATGTAAAAATGCTCTTCAATATTACTCTAATGGCGTATAGGGTATTGTACTGTATCATGAATGAATTATCGATATTTCGTGCTCTAAGGGATTGTAATAATGAACGAAGAAATCGACTGATAAGAATGATCTCTGAGATAAAGTTTTTCACTTCAGGAAGTACCGTATGAAATCAATGTCAACTTGAATAATAGAGCGAACATTTTTTCTTGGAGCAGTTATTTATTTATCATATCCCAACTATAGATGATGAGAAACTTCCTCTTCTAAGTACCCAATCGATGCTCTTCCTCAAGTTTCCTTCAACATTTACCTCAACAGGAAGCATCCAGATGACCTGAATATTCATTTATTTTACACAAAATCTATTTTACTATTTTTAGAGAAATGTTTTAATATTATTCAGCGGAACACCAAAACGTATCCACACTGAAACTACATTATTGAAGTAATATCCGTCACATCAATTTCGAAGGCGAATATTTCCCAGAAGATTACGTGCAATTTGAGAACCGACAGCGCTTCTCTACTCAATATTAGAAAAACTGAAATTTATCGCGTTGGAGATCAATTCTTTAGCAAGCTAACTTATCACGCCCAAATCTATTCCAAACATGTCGTGATCTTAATTTTTCCAGTCTCAAATTAGAAAAAGCAATAATGACCCTTTCCATAGGCGGCTCGGCGAGTAGGCACTCTCTAGTTGGAAGCCGTATTCCACATGCATCTCGTGATGAATAATTGATATTTCTCACTCTTTCATCAGTTAATCTATTTCCTGAAATTCAAGAATATATACCCTGTGCATACAGAATCATGGTTCAGATACGTATGGAAATATGTATATCCCATTCGCAAAACTGAAGGTTTCGGAATTGTTCTATTATAAGTAAAATATAAGGAACTCTACATAATTGTGGTTTTATTTGCAGGGGGTACTCAATATGATCAGACTGATCTTTCTTCACTTCATCCTGATAATTTGTAGATATAATAATAAAATATATATATATATATATATATATATATATATATATATGGTTTTGACAATTATGAACCGTTTAATCTGAATATAATACAGATTTGACGAAAATATAACATAATATTTTATTAATGAAACCCTATCATAACAAAATGAAAACTCCGGCTATGTTATCTTACCCTTTTCAAACCTCTTTTTACCTTATCCCAGCTCAGTCGGTACGCCTATGAACAATGAGTCTCCTCTCTCCAGATTAGCAAGTTCAGCAGTGCCATCTTGTCGAACGGTTCGATATCAAATGCTGTTTAGTGAGGAGAAGTGTGGTAAGATTTCAGATAAACCTTAAAAACTGACCTATTCTGCGAAAACTACCTTATGGACTAAAATAAAAACAATAATGTGATATGGTGCAAACTAATATGAGTGATCATACCAGTTGAAAGAATGTCTAAAAGTTATTATCATTCCTTTTTTATCAAATTGTTGTGGAATGTTCAATCAAAAAGGAACACAGTGAATCAGATACTCTATGTTATTTGATAAACTGAAGCGATGCAGTTTAGTGAGTTCTTGTGAATAGAATACCTGTTGTTCTTCTTCCTGTGATGTGTGACCTAGCCTCATGGAAGTTTTTTTGAAATTGTTGCAGTCATTGGCTTTTTCAGGATTTCTCTTCTGTCACCAGGTAAGTGGAATTTTGTAATGAATCATTGCTCCCAGTTGTACCTTATTGGAATTGCTCTCGTTCGGGAATCGTTTAGCCGGTTTTTTCTTGAATTGACTATTATTTTATCTTCCCAAATTTTGTACGTGGCTTTCTTTTCTTAATTTTTTTCGATCTCCCCCAAACTCGTTATCTTCTTCCATGGCAACACACACATTTTTTCTATATATATATATATATATACACACACATTTTTTCTATATATATATATATATATAGAGTGACGCTCTCGTTATATATATATATATATATATAACGAGAGCGTCACTCTGAACGCACTAGAAGTACGACTTTTGGTGTCGTGGATTGGCCTATACTGACATCTGTTGGTGACCTATCAATGTTGCACGAAATTTTGTGTCATTGAATTCCACTTCATTAGGTATAATTTTGTACATTTCATATATATATATATATATATATATATATATATATATATATTAAAGAAAGATTTCATTCTATTTTTTCTACCACTGTTTCTTCAAAGGGACAGCTTTTCAACATATTCTGGTTGAAATTATTCAGCTATCAAATATTCAAATTCAACTATGCATCTCACTACTGCTCAAGAATCTATCGATGATGATTTGTGTTTTCATTAAAGTCGAAGTTCATATTCAAATTTTGCACCTTCAATCTTAATTTCTATAGATCAGAAGGAAGGGTGGTTATTCTTAATGTGTTCTCAGAACATGACAGGTTCTAATAATCGAAATAATTCCTTTATGGGAAAAATATATTCGTTAAAAAAAACCTTTCATTTTCAGTAGTAATGTTTCAGTTTTTCAAATACTATATACTGAGGCAATAATCAACAGAACAAATATCTGATATTATAACAAACTCAATTGTGTTAATTTCATGAAAATTATATGAATACTAATGCAGATATCCTGCCAATAGCAGATTATGATAAAAATGTATGGTAGCTTCTGAAGGAGGTTAATTGGTAATACACCGGATTTATTTGTTTTGCCATTTTTTTTCAATTATTTTCAACTCATTGGACAAATCAAAATAAGGTTATGTTATTTTGAATAAATCAAGGCAAAGAATGTTTCATCTTGGAAATAGACATGAACGAAAATCTTACGAAATTCAAAGTTAATTTAAAGTAGATCTACAACAAAGAATAATTCGAGTAATTCTTTATGTCATTCTGAATATCAATAAACCAATGGGTTGAATAAACTAAAGAGGTATCACCAAGATGCGGGATGTCGGTACTCCCACGACATCCTTGATAATATTAAAACGCAAGATGGCACTGACCCCGTGCGCCACGCAAATAAAATTATATGCAACAAACATCACAGTACGCTTCCATCATGAAAATTCGAATGGGTAATTTTTCATTTGCTCGGAGGCACCGCCTGATGCACAATTGCGGCGTTGTCTTGTCTATGTGTCGTCTCATTTATATTTGGGAGCACGAATTACTTATTTGCGTGGTATTTTGTTCAGTTAATTTGCGGTTACATTGGATGTGTACTCTGACGACCATCGAGTCGAACGTACTCGTGCGGATTTGGACAAACAGTCTGTCATGATGAACTGGTTATATTGCATGCGCAGGAAACGTCCGTCTATGCCAATAAACGCACGACCTAGTTTGGAAATCAAACTTTTTTGTTTATTCCTGTGTTTTTCGAGCGTATACTGTATGAGAAATACACTGGTAGTTGTTATTATCGCGTACTTTTCGAAAGCAATAGGAACACTATAATAATTGTGTTGGTCTGATCGATCAACATGTGGCTATTTTCAAATTCGAGTTCGTCTTCATCGACAATTATGATCAAGGTGGCATTCGATTCAAATTGCATCTAGAAACTTTTTGAAAAAATTAAAAATCTCATTCGGAAAAATTGCAAAAGTTATAAACAATTTAGTAAAAAACGGTGGTTTAGTTTTTCACGAATATCTAAAAACTATTGCAGATATCTTAAATCAAGATTAACACGTTGAGTGCCGTATGTATCCAACATGGATACACGAGATACGGTGTTTCCATGTCCGTGTGTATCCGTGGCTGATACACAACTATTTCTGTTATTTCAGCCGCATGTATCGACGTTGACTGCATGCCTTGCGTATATCACTATGGGGGCTTTCGCACCACGGCCTGGCATACTCAAAAGCATATTTGGCCTGTATATTTTAAATTTGGCCTGTGTATTATATTTGAGGCCCTACACGTGAAAAATGGATTTGGCCTGATATACCCAATTTTCTTTCCGCTTCCACGGTGGCACTCAACGTGTTAAGATCCTTAAAGAACAGGAAATTTCCTAAAGAAAGTCCCACCTCCCGGAATTCGACAACCAATATTTAATTGGAGGTGAGAATAGGACTAAAAACCATTTATTCGCTTGAACAGACAAATAAGTTGTATGCCATTAAATATGAATATTAAGGAACAAAAAGAATCATGTTCCATTTGGATACATGAATAAAAAATAATCCGTCGGATAAAAAATTCCGCCTTTTTTCTATTAGTTGTGCTTTTGTTAATTAAGTTATTTTGACAAGTTGGAAATTAACATAAAAACCCTGATAATTTGCAAACTAAAAACCTGGGATTTTTTCCATTTCTTGGATCTATTATTCAAAGTCTCTGAGAAAGATCCCCGTTGTAATTATTTTTTTTATTCTCCACTTCTTTATTAACAATTGAAGGCATTAATAAATGAAAAATTCAAATAAAGTTATACATTTTTTCTCATCGTTAAAAACTAAATGAATTTATTTTTTATTTTTCACCCTTATTGTTTAAATAATTGTTATAAACAAATGCATTGTTTACGAGAAAAAAAATGGAAATCTAATAATTGATAAAAATGATTATTTTTAAGAACAAAATTATTCAATGCCCTCAATTGTTAATAAAAAATAAAAAATATATTTTTAATTTTTTCAACGAAGATCTTTTTAGAGCCTGTAAAGAAAAATCAAAGGAGTGGAAAAAATCTCGAGTTTTTATGTTTTCAACTTGTGAAAATAACCTAATTAACAAAAGCACAACTAATAGAAAAATCACGAATTTTTTTTCGACGGATTATTGTTTATTCATGTATCAAAATGGTGGGTGCATTGATTTTTTTTGCCTTAATATTCATAGTTGATGGGTTACAATTTTTTTTGTTTATGTGAACGAATTTTGCGGTGCGCGAGGAAACCACATCACCCGTTTTAGCACTTTTTTCACCTCTCATTTAAAATTATTAATATAAGTGGTGAAATTCCGGAAGATAAGGCAATTTTCATCAAATTTCCTGTTTTTTGAAATTTTATTTTTGAATTCAGATATCCCCAATATTTTGAGATATTCGCGAAAAACGAAATTTCCTTTTTTACTGAATCGTTTATAACTTTTCCAATTTTTACGGGCTGGACTTAAGTTTCTAGATGCAATTACGAATCGAATGACATCTTGATCATAATTTTCGGTGAAGGCAAACTCGAATTCGAAAAAAGGACTATGTGTGCCATTTACGGGAAGGGTAAGTAAAATGAATGTATGACTGCAACCTACAACAATATTGCAAAATACTAAGGATTTTGTCGGCTTGAAAAAACCCATATTAACAAAATGTCATGCAAATTTGATTGTTGGAAAATCGCGAGAACTTTGATTGCGGTACTTTTCTTGAAAAATACCAGTAAATAACAATCAGGTATCTGACGAAATGGCGGATGAGCTTTATGATTCATAGTCTGATTATATTCATAATTGGTATTTTGTATGTGGTCGTTTTTGGGGTCAAAGACAAATTTTTCGTGATTTGGTGCCATTCTGCTAAAAATGATTATTTGAAGGTTTTAGATTTGGAGTGGAAGATTGTTTTTTTTTTGTCGACATTTACGACGATTTTTCAAATATAATTCTGAAACATTGAAAGCTTTTATTGAAAAGCAATGAAAATAAAATATATTTTTATTTTGATGTGTGTTATTCTGTAACAGATTCATAACCTTGCCACGAAATGTTTTCAGTACCACGCAATGTTTTTAGTTTGGATAGGCACAAACTAACTTGTGCGGCGAGTTTTTGATTAACCAATAGGTATTTATAAATTATAGGATTTTTTTTTTCAAACCATCATTTTACAGGTTTTTTTCTGTTACTTCAGTCTATTGGAGTTCTAAGTTCTCAAAAATTAAATAAAAAATATAACTTTTATTCGCTAATTCTTGTGTTTTTTGATATGACCAGTACTAACTTCTTTGGCGCGCCAAGTTGAAATTCACGGCCAACATTCATCATGTTGAAAATAGCAAAGAAAAGAAAAAGATTTGGCAACAAGTGTCATATTTACTACTTGGCTTTCAATTTTCATTCATGTTTCGACTGTAGTAAAATCGCCTTCTTACAGTCGTTAGCTGAACTAATTGCTTTATAAAATAGACCAAAACACACTTAATCGCGTACCTATACACAGTATCAATTCTTGATTTAAAATTTGAAAATGAGATCATTTTTTCCAAATTTTTTTGGTTTTTTAATGAGTGATGTCATTAGCTAATTCATAATTCTAAAAAAATTCAAGAATATAATTCTTGATAACCTCAAACTTGTTCAGATTTAATTTTTTTTGAAATAGTCATCTAGTTTTGGGAGTTGCCACGGATACAAGACATTATCCATCTTGTAGCAAATTTCAATTCAAATACTGCAACCATTCGTTTGTTGTTAACAAAAAGGCGAGTCGCTGATTACGGTTGAAAACTGTCCATTGCGACTCCCACTTTAATTATCAAATTCGAGAAATGTTTTGAAGCCATATAATATTCGTGAATTTTTATGAAAGCCAGTTTGAACATGTTGTTTTTTTTTGAAAAAAATATGAAATCAGTTCAGGATTCCTCTGATTCCAAAATTTCATGATTATATAGATCTAGAGATAATAAACATCATTTTTCATTTTCAATTTTCTATTGAATATTGCTTTTTCATTTTCTGAAAGGAGGGGAATGATGATCAAATCAATTTAAAAATTGTGGGACTGTTACATGAGGTATATGATGATTTTTGTAAAATAATGGAATTCATCTAAATGTGAAAAAAAATTCATGATTGACGTCGTCCTTAGAGTTTGCTCCAGAGAAATGGTAGAACTGGTGAAATACACTTATATCATTAGAATGTTCCTTCATTCATTACTTTCCACAACATCTGAATCTATTTGAAAAACTGAAAGAAATCAAATACATAATCTTCATTGTCGAAAGTTGAATGCGGTATCGGAACTATTCCATTAGGCTAAATTATTGAATTATTTCACATATAGTCTAATCAACAAGTTCAAAAACGTGTTAAATAGATATAAAGCTCCTAAAAATATGAGCGATAGCTCATTCGATTCGGAATGTCGTCTAGAAAAATGTTTTTTGAAGGTTTATTAGCACGTAAAAAATTGCGATTGTTATTAACAAAATAAGATTAAAAAAAGAAAGTATTTCGTTTTTCGTTAATAATTTCCAAAATAATGATATTTAAGGAATTATGGAAAAAGATCCTGAAAGAGGAGGAAATTTCCAATAAAAAACCGGAACTCTATCTCTATTATTTTTATTTTTTTTGAACGTTGAAAATAGGGCTCCGCGAGGTCGTTACGGCATAGGCGCACCGTCTAAAAAGCCGTTATATCACCTAAAATAATTTTTTTATAGTATTAAATAACAATTAAAAAATTTGAATGAATTATGGTGTAATCTAGAGACTTGAACGAAAAAAACCTCGGTAAAAAAAATTTTCATGTCGATTTTTCAAAAAGTTACACCGTTGTTAGTTAACAAATTTTTTTCATTTAGGTACTCAATAAAGCAATGCAAAAAATTTGTATTAAAGTTTATTATTTTGTTAATTATAATGTTTTAAAAAAAAAAAAAATTTAAAAAATTAAAAAATTTTTTTTCAGTAATATCTTATTGCTGTTTTTGCATCTAATATGGGTATTAATTAACATTGGAAAAAAAAATTTACGTCATTTGTTAAGAAATTGTTTATAAACAAACAGACTATTTTGGGATTTTCAAAGAATTTTTTTCACCATCTTATTGCATAGGTGAAATTATGATAAAATAAAATTTGTTTTCCTTAATAATTTTTTTATTGTTTATAATTGTTTTTTTTTTAAATTAAAATTTTTTTTTTAATTAAAATTTGTTATGAACAAATAATATCAACCCTTATATATTTTTTCGAAAACTTCAAAAAATAACAAAAACAACTAAGTATAACAAAGTATAGAAATTTTTTTTTTGTATTTTTTATATTTTATGCTGTAAAAAATACAAAAAAAAATTTTTTATACTTTAGTATATTTTAAAAAAATTAATATTATTTTTATAAAAATTTTAATTAAAATAATTTTTATAAAAATTTAAATTTTAAAATTAAAATAAAAAAAAACTATTATAAACAATAAAAAAAATTCTTTAAGAATTTTTTTTTAAAAATCATAATTTTACCTATGCAATAAGATGGTAGAAAGTTTTTTTTCCAAAATCTCAAAATAGTCTGTTTATAAACAATTTCTTAACAAATGACGTAAAAATGTTTTTTCCAATGTTAATTAATACCTATATTAGATGCAAAAACAGCAATAATAGGATATTACTAAAACAAAAATATTTTGATAACTTTTTTTAGAAATTTAATTTTTTGTTAATTTAAAAAATTATAATTAACAAAATATAAACTTTAATATTTTTTTTTGCATTGCTTTATCAAGTACCTAAATGAAAAGAGCTCCAGGAGCAAAATTTTATAGCCAATTATTTGAACTTTTATGTCGTAATTTATAAAAACAGAGATTGGAAAAAAATTTGTTAATTAACAATAGTGTAACTTTTTGAAAAATCGACATGAAAATTTTTTTTACCGAGGTTTTTTTCGTTCAAGTGTCTAGATTACACCATAATTTATTCAAATTTTTAAATTGTTATTTAATACTATAAAAAAATTTTTAGGTGATATAACGGCTTTTTAGACGGTGCGCCTATGCCGTAACGACCTCGCGGAGCCCTATTTTCAGCGATAAAAAAAATTTATAAATAATAGAGATAGAGTTCCGGGGGGGAAAAACTTTTTTATTGGAAATTTCCTCCTCTTTCAGGATCTTTTTTCATAATTCCTTAAATATCATTATTTTTGAAATTATTAACGAAAAGGAAATACCTTCTTTTTTAAATCTTATTTTGTTAATAACAATCGCAATTTTTTACGTGCTAATGAACCCTTGAAAAACATTTTTCTAGACGTCATTCTGAATCGAATGAGCTATCGCTCATATTTTTAGGAGCTTTATATCTATTTAACACGTTTTGGAACTTGTTGATTAGACTAATAAACCACTTTTTGCTTCTATCTCTGATAAAAACGAACAATATATCAATTGTTATTGAAAAACACACACACACATATCCGGAATGTCCTACTATTATCTGATCCCCATCTATATTGGAAGTTACCAAATGAACTATTTCTTATGAATATAATCAGGTTTCCGTACTTCTTTCAGCCGATCAATTGTAAAATGATCTCAGTGTACCTGAATCACATGCTGGTGCTTAATCTGAACAATTCACTGCTGAGGATTCCCCTGTGCGAAACAGACCTTACTTTTAAGTGCATAATATGTATTGGATCCTCAAATTATTTGACACCAAAGCATCGTAATGAATTTCTCATTATTTTATAATCAACTTAAATATGGTTCATGAGTAATTTATGAAAACAATTTATTTTTCATTTCAAACCATTTTATGAAGTCATGAAGTTATCTGTCCATCTTCAACCAATGTTTCATCGGTATCGGCGATAGAAAATAAGCGATACGCCCCCTACCGGCCGTCTTAAGAACTCGAGAATCACGGACAAAGTTTGTTTACAAATATTTCCCGTGCTTTTGGATGAGCCATAATTTGCGATTAATTGAGGATCTGACTTCATTCTGTCAATTAACGTCGAATATTTCCATACTCTTGGATTTCTAGTTCCTGTGCGTTAGTTTTTTTCTGGTGATAGTCTCTGCTGATCATGGGGAAATAGAACTCATGTTGTTTAGTCCCAGGATGCACTATGTATGGCAAAAAGTAAAATGTGAGATATCACAGATTTCCCCCCAAAAATAAAAGGACCAGTAGGTTCGAACAGATTGAAAAAGTTTACCAAAGAATGGCATGGAATTTGAAACTGCAAATTGGCAAACCAATATCGAAGTATATACTTGTTTGTTCCAAACATCGTTCAGTCTTCAGATTATCTCGGCAAGTTTCTAAATTTCAGATCAATTCATGCATTCCTGAAAGATAACTTTTCTCATTTCAGAAAATACCAAATTTCTGAAAAAAAAATGCTGTTCCTTCTGTGAACTTACCTGCTCTTGAACATGGATTATTACCTTCCACCTCGGGAAGAGCAGTTCGAAAAAAAATGTCATGAAAATAGTGAAGGTCCTACAGAGTGTGGTGAAAATAACCTCAAACTTTAACAAACAACAAGCATTAAAAACTAATCGGAGATAAAATACTTTCAAATCACTTTACCAAAACGTTCTTTCAAGTCTTTAAATGGAAACACTTTTCACTGGAAGAAACAGCTAGTTTTAACAAATAGTTCGAAAGTAGATGAAGCGGTAAACAAAACTCCATATAAACCCGTGCAATCTCGAAAACACTTATCCGTGATTCTCAGTTCCTCGTCTTCCGATAGTTGGCGCTGAGATCTTATTTTCTATCGCCAATAGCGGTCGAAATCTATGATGTAATTTAAGTTGGAAAGAAAAATGGGACATAGAGCTTATTTTACACAACTATGAAAATTAATTGTGAAGTCATTTGGAATATTAAACCGATGCTTCTGAGAGCTAATTTTTTATTGTTTTCATGGCACAGTTAAGTATTTTTCTCATAAATATATAACCTTCTAGTTTGATGTTGAAGTCAACGTTTTCCATAACATCAAATATATTCCTCACTACTACAGTTTAGTATTTCGTGCTGTTCACTTTTGCCCAGTCGAAAAATAAATTGAACATATTCTATGATTTAACTTGAGATTTTTAACGCCTGTTTAACGCTATTCGGCGTCGAAGTGTAGTTTCGCTGGCTCACAAGGTTACTCAATCTCCAGGCTTGCCAAACAAAAGGTATATATTTTTATCGACAAAGGATTTTTTCTGGATTTTAATAAGGACTTAACCTCCCAGTATGTTTTATATCCAATATATATGAATTTTTCGTTGCGGTTTCACCACAGCAGAGTCTGGATGCACTAAATCCCCTCACTTAATGAAAGTTTTCTAATATCGAGGTGAGAAAGTGATATTTCACTCCAGCCTCTCAGTGTGAGGATTTCCCGACGAGGTATTGACGAAATGGGAGTACGTGGGCAAAAAATACGGACATCGTTAGTGGGACAAAGAGCCACCTATTAATTAATACTGTAGTTGAATAAGTGGATGTTGTTGGAATTTTGATCCAATTGAATATACATCGTTATGTCCGTCTCTTGAAAAATCCGGATAATTTTTATTTCATTCCGTTTTTTTTTTGGAAGGGAGGATTATACGCTCCAAAACATTATCTTTCAAAGATAGGTATTTCTTTGTTAACATTTTTAAATTATGTTTTGTAGTTAAATTCAGAAAAGCCAGCATATAATTTGGTGAAGACTCATCGGTGCTTGTATACTTTTTCTCTGATATTTTTTCACGCGGAATATTACATACCCGAAAAGATTTAAAATATTAGTTTTTTCAAACAATTGTGTCTATTGTCGAAATGATTCAATACATTTATTTTCATTTACCTTTTTTCCCTTCTGGAAGCAAAAGATACCACTTATCTGTTCTTCAGTAATTTGCGCCGATACGTTAGAATTAAGGGTATGAAGCTATATGAGAGACTTCCAAGTTTGTCAGTGTCGTACTGTTTGGATAATTGATTGCCCAAGATATTATAAATGTTAGTGCCTATCCTCATCTTAGCCACAAAAGCTATTAGGTTGACCACTGATTTAATAAAAGCCAATATCAAGCATTATATGGTGAAAGGAGTCAGTTTCTGGGGATCAGCAGCAAATTGGTGGGAATTGAGGAATTTATATTTTTATATCTTGCGTGGTGTTTACCTCTAGCCCTCAAAACTTCAACAGAGAGGTATGAACCGAGAAAAATAAAATGGGCAAAAAGGACCGGAAGGACTGACTTGTTGTTTTGCATAAAATGTTTCCTTAATCTCAAATTCGAGAGTTCGCAGAGCCGTTCCTGTATATAGTATAGGAATAGTATATTGCACAACTCGCACGGAATGATACTATTTTTTCCCGAGTATGAAAATACCAGTGGGAAATGGACATTCCATACTTGTTGTACAATATCTTTTCTACGACTACAACGATTATTGCTCATGGCTCAAATACTCAATGAAAATATGTTGGTTCCAAATCTATTCTCTCAAAGTAGAGAAGCTGAAATTCAGCTTGTTTCAAATATATCTGAATAGAATGTTTTCGAACGATATCGTTCCATCTGTGGGGCTTTATAAAAGGATTTTCTCAAACTTTGATATCGGCATATATAAGCAACATTGAACATAAATGTCTAATATCTGCATTGTTTTCAAAATATTATGTGTATAGTCTAGGTCGAAGAATGTTTAATCATAAAATCAATCGATAGTTTATATTGAACAAACTCATATAAGATCTGTGGGAAACATTGAAAGGATAAATGATTGAATCATAATGATTTCGTTTCATTGAATTCGTATATATATATGTATTTAATTTGTTATGATCCAACTAATAAATGAAGAAATCATCATATCTTATTACACCCAATATAATATCATGAACCTTACGCACGTATTTTCAATCGAAATCAAAGGTATCCATTTCATGCATAGGTGTTGTTTACAAATGTTGCCATGATAACACATTCAGTGCTATCTTTGGAAAGAGCAGCAATTATCAACAAAGGCTTTGGCATATCGAAGGTACGAAAAACCAACTAACCTTTTATTTTCTGCAGAAATTGTAGAGATACATCGTACGAATCAATAGGCTAAATAATTTTCCAAGATCAGCAGCTTCAGAATCGGGCGATGGAAATCAAATAAATATTTAAATTCGTCACATACCATCGTTACTTGATCTGAAGCATGATATTTTTGGATTAACCGTTGAATATGAAATTTCCATTCGGCATCTAATCGAAAGATAATACCATTGTCTGAAAATATACTCGAATAGTCGGACAATCATGGGATGTAATCGCGACCTCTATTGAAATTTCAGGAAAACCGTATCCAGAAAGTGGCGGTACCACCGGATGGCATGCAAAACTAACTTCTGTTTATCATCATTGCCTTTTTAGAAAAGTTGCATTTACGTGTATCTGATATCTAACGTATGATCAACTGGAATTTGTCTGGTAATAAATGAATCATGATGATAAATTTCAATAAGTGAGGATATAAATTAGATGCAAGTCTTCCTTTGAAATCATTGAAGAAAAAATTCTAACAATTGTGCCTTTCAGTTGAGATATTTCAATATTTCCATTAGAAGTAAGGTTTTGAGAGGGTCAATTTTTTATAGCCACAATTTGGTTTTGAGCCCGGTTACAGAATATGAATTACCCGATATAACTGAAAATATGAAGAACAAAAGGAATACATAGGAATCGATGAAGACGCCATCCAGATATTGAAAAGTTGTGCCCCCTATACTGTTTTGACCTTCCGGAGATTATAATTTTTCCCAATGAACTGAAAATAGTTGTTGTGAAAACTCTTCATAAAAAAGACAATGAGTCAGATATATCGAATTACATACCAATCAACCTACTAACAATGTTTATCAAACATTTTTGAACCAGCATAAGTTGATTGTTGAGCTTTAGTTCATTTCAATAAAGAAATCTTGGATGCTATTCTGTGGGATTTTCATTAATTCATCTAAGGCCTCCGACAGTCATAATCATGATATTTCATTACGGAAACATAGGGTAGTAATCTTGGTCCAATTTCGTTTATTATATGTATTAATGATATAAATGAGGTAATAACAGATAAAATCTGCTCACATAATAATCATTTAAGCCGATGATACCGACAATTTTCTATTAGATGCCCAGTCACTCGGTATAATAACAAACGGAAGCGAAATAATAAAAATTTCAAAGATTATTTGATACTAAATAACGGAAATGACGGTTCATGTTCAGAATCACCAACAGTATAGAAACACCACAGAAAATTACGTTTGACGATCAAAAAATCATTTGCTACACTTCAGTGACATTTTTAGGTACTAACATGAATGTTAAATAAATTTTATTCAGAATTTAAAAATACAAAAGCAAAGTTTCAAATATAAAATAATATCAAGATGAAAATCTTGATTGAAGCCTGGGACTCGAAGTGATGGCGCATTTGCTGTTTCATTAATTTGAGTCATTGCAGCAACATATGTCATAAGAGTTTCAAAAATGTGTTGTTTTTTTAGTACTGGTATCTGTAAGTTATGTACATTTCTATGATTCTTAGAATAACCATTTTGGGTTCAAGTCATGAGTTGAACAGAACTTTCCATGCCAAAAAAAGTTGTGGGAATACTTTTCACGAATTACTGACCGCACCAGCAATCTATATTTTCGAATCGGTAAAAAATCATATTTATGAAACAAGATTCAAAAGAGATTTCTCTTCGATACATTTTGATAACAATACTCCGCAAGACATGATAAATATTGAAGTAACTAACAGATTTCTGAATAAATTTTTATATTATTAGAGCTCACTCCATTAAAGTTACGAGTGGGAAATGCTGCCAGAACGTCGGTAACCACGCGAGTGCTGTAATGAGCTTTACGATATACATTTAATCTACGAACGAATAAATGCAAAATGTATTAGTTTTGAATTCTGTTTCTATCCAACAGTCCAACAGATAGTCACCTTACAAATAATAAATGTCTCTCCGACATGACATTCATAATGTTAGGTGGGTACTTCGACAAGACATTAAAGGAATATAGTAGTTCTTAGTTGTGGTTACTGTGCTGAAAAATGCATGTTTTTGATTGTTTTAAACAAGTCATTCTAAAAGTGGCGAGCAAATTTCGAGATTTTGATCCAAATTTGCGCGTTTTTTTTACAAAAAACTTGTGATTTGGAAGATCTTCCATCTGACATTTTACAAGCGTAGTTTTTTCACTGCTACCCGCCAAGTTAAAAAAAATATGAAAAAGAATACTTTCTTTTCACCAGTTGATGTGAAACCAAAAATAGAAACTTTCTTCAAAAAGAGACATTTTTTGCTTACTTTGAAAATTTCGCACAGAAATATACTTCATCTAGCCTTCTATTATAGTGCAATGGAAAATAATGTCGACATTAGCAATTATGCCCAGCTGCAAACGTCCTTTGGAATAAAGTCTGAAGGATATAGACCTTAGAAGAGTAAAACGTTCACAGAAGAAGAAATTTCAAAGTTTTTAATGAAGGCAATGACAAAAAATTGTTGCTTACTAAGATAAGCCAGTCAATTCAATACAGTTAAATATTGAAGAAAAAACACTTATTAAATCAAATTCACATTTTTTTTTATTAACGTACGTATCTTTTTTCTGTTTCAGGTGCTGCTGATCACTAGAATAGCTGGAGCTTGCCGAAAACAAGAATTGACAAATCTAACGTATGACAACGTTAAAGATGAGGATAGTGTATTCCATATCGAAATTCCGAATACGAAGACAAGAACTTTTTTAACTTCTGGAGGCATCGGAGGCGTTAGTTAACCTGGTTAACATCGTGCGACGATAATATATATATATATATATATATATATATATATATATATATATATATATATATGGAAGCGAGATTTGCAATCAATCAATAATCCTATTGAGATAGAGAAATAGTATGGAGTGTTTTTTCTGTCACTAGGTACTGCCGGTTTAAAGTTACTTTTTCCAGCGTACCTACAGATGATTCAAGCTTGATGATGTTTTCCGTATAAATTGATGCTATTCACATTTTCGTACTTGCCGGTAGGTATTAGCACTATGAGATATTTGATACGAATTTGAAAGAGACCACAAGCCGTCCTGATGATTGTGAAACCATGAAACAGCTGTTGGCAGATGGTGAGCTCTCTTGGATTCGTAACAAATTTCTCTTTATCTAAATTGCGAGCATTAAAAGACACGTTCCATGAATAATTCTTTGAATGATTTGGAAATATATTCAATTCAATGGTAACTGTTTCAAATTCGCTCGTTTAGAAAAATTACCGCTGATTGATTGATTTCCTGAAATTTAACAATTTGGGGAAGAATTAGAACGAGAGAGGGACGAAAAGTGCTTCGAGCACTAAGCACTCTTGAGAAGTGCTTCCGAGTCTCCAGCACTAAGCACTCTTATTATTTATATAATTGGACTTAGCGAGCACTAGGAACTTTTCGAAAGGGTGAGACTGTTGGGCCCTTGAGCTTTCTCTCGAATATGCATAATATAAGGACGCCGACGCGATCAGTAGTTCTTCGGGGTGCCACCGACCATATTTTTTGTTCCCACAATATTTATAGATTCATAGATAAGGGGAGGCTTAGAAATCCCGAAAAGTGATTCGGAGCACTGCAGCACTTTTCGGGATTACTAAGCACCTAAGCATTTTCGTAAAATGCTCGAAGCACTGAGCACTGGTTCAAAAAAGTACTCAGTGCCCAGAGAACAAAAGTGCTTTGAGTGCTTTCAAGGTCACTTAGCACAGTGCTTTGTGACATTTTATTCATTATAGGTCGCTGAATGGTGAAGGACAGAGACTTATCACCGACCGGTTGTTTCAACTCCCACAACATCATCGGTTCCAGGGTGTATTTTCATCACACGACGAGTGGCCAATGTGAAAAACAATATGAACAGAAAAAAATGTAGACAACAATTATATTGTTTTTATATTTTAAACTTTATAATTATATCCGCGTTGATTCAGAGCTTTTTACAATGTACGGGAAGGTTGGGTGAACCAGGATGGTCAGGTAAAACATGACCCTGCTTTAATTCAAAATAAGTAGTACGATCTATCGGGTATGACCGGAACTGATACTCTCGGTGCCTACCGATGCCCAGCAAGTCATCTACCAACCCTGGTTTCACTCAAGACGGCGTAACAGGTGGACGTGTCGAATTGTGAGGTTGAACTAAAATATTTGGCGTGCTTTCAAACGGTGATTTTTTAGTTTACAGGCAAAATTAATTGAAGGTGACTAGATTTAGTGTGTTTGTTTACTATAGTTATGTACAATAGGTTTTAGGAATTTGCTTTGTCTTTCATTAAAATATGGTCACATTTAAGCAATCCACAGTTGGGTAAAACCGGACCCTGTGAGGTTGGGTAAAACGGGAGGTATCCTGTTTTACCCAACGACATCGCCAATTTCTTTTTCAGGCTAGCATTGCAATGGGAAAGTATAAAAGACAAACGCAAAGGCAGTCTTGATGAGAACAGTATGCGTCAGGCTGTTGAGGAGGTACTGAAAGGAAGAATGGGACATATTAAGGCTTCTAGAGATTATGAGGTTCCTCGTACAACTATTGAAGCAAGGGTGAAGAAAATTAAACATGGTGTTCTTAACAGGGAGGATTCAGCACAAAAAGAACTAGGACGTCATAAACCCGTTTTTAGTCCGGCTCAGGAAAAGGAATTAGTGGAATATATTTTATGTATGGAATCACGTCTGTTTGGTTCAACTCTCGATGAATTGAAAAGTTTGGCATTTGAATTAGCAGAACGCAACGGCCTATCTGATAGATTCAATGAGGACAAGAAAAAGGCTGGTAAAGCAATGCTGTATGCCTTTCTCAATCGGCATCCGAATATCAAACTTCGATCTCCTGAGCCGACCTCACTCGCTAAGGTAATGGGTTTCAATAGGCTTTCCGTAGAAAAACATTTCTTGCTGCTCACTGAAATGATGGAGAAACACAAAATACCCCCTGAACGTATTCATAATGTCGATGAGACGGTAAATATGACAATACCAAAAAACCGGTCTGAATGTTCATCATTGCGTGGAAAACGACAAGTGGGCTGTTTGTCTTCGGCTGAACGTGGAGTTTTGGTTACAGTGGAGATCTGCATGGGTGCTGGTGGTGCATTCATGCCACCATTGTTCGTCTTCCCAAGAGCTAGAGCGAAGCCGGTGGATGATGCTCCCCCTGGTAGTACAGCTCATTACCATCCATCAGGGTGGATGCAAACAGAAATATTTTTGAGTTGGTTCGATAAGTTCATTGGTTTTTAAACCATACTGAGGAAACTTCCGTTTTTTTGATTCTAGATGGCCATGCTACCCACACCAAGAATATAGAGCTAATTCATAGGACTAGGGATAACGGTGTTGTGCTACTGTGCTTTCCACCGCATACAACACACCGCCTACAACCCCTGGACGTAAGTTGTATGTCACCACTCAGCACATATTACAGTTCAGAGGTCCAAAGATGGATGCAACAACATCCAGGCAGGCCTGTTCCTATTTCTCAAATAGGCAAACTTTTTGGAAATGCTTTCATGAAAGCCGCTAGCGTCCAGACCGCAGTTAGCGGATTTATAAAAACGGGGGTGCATCCACTAAATCCAGAGATCTTCCCAGACTGGATGTTTGAACCGGCCGAAACTACAAATAGGCCCATTCAAGGTGGAACAAATGATGACCAGTTACCAAAACATAGAAACTCTCCACCTAGTACACCACCAAGGACATCACTGAGAACACCACCGAGGACACCACCAAGAACTTTACCGACATCACCACTGAGAAAACCACCAAGCATAACAACGATTCCTACGAAGCAGTTATATGCAAATTCGACTCCTTCATGTTCCCATACCACCCAGAATTTTGTTGTAACGCCACAACAGGTTGTTCCAGTTCCTCATTCTGAAAGAAAATCAAATCTCAATGACAGAAGACAGAATGCCAAAGTAAAACTTTGGAGATACTGAAAAGCAGCCCATATAATCAAACTGAATAAATAAGGCATAATAAATTATAATGAGATGACAACTAGGAAAGACATGGAAGCACAGAACCCAAGAAGAAAGACAGTAGCAGTTCAGAAGAAACGAGCGTGAGAGAAAAAAGACAAAGAGTAAAAAAAATAAGAAAGAAGGAAATCGAGAGAAAGTAATGATTTCAGTTTAGAAGATGAAAGCGAAGAAGCGACCTGCATATTTCGCAGCGAACTTTATTCCAATTCTAAGGCAGAAGAAGGTTGGATAAGGTGCCAACATTGCGAAGGTTGGGCCCATGAAGCTTGTGCGGGAGCGGAGAAAGACGAAGACGAAGTTTTTATCTGTGAATTCTCTCGCTAACATATTTTAATATTTTTTTTGTTGAGCTCTCCTTTCCCAGTGATGGCTGTCATGTCGACAAAAGTAAAATGGTATATTGGCATCAATGGGACAGACAAGATTTGAAGAGTACTCGTTTTGTTTTTGTATTGTTAAGAATAATAATTATTATTTTTCTTCATTTACCCTGTTGTGTCTTAGTTGCTGGGGGCAAAACGTTATGGAACCTATAAAAGCTTGAGTATCCCGTTTTATCCAACTAGGTCACTAAAACGGGATACTTGCTACTTCTTTATTATACATATTTTTTTTCTCATGTGACTTCTGTATTATGCATAAAAAATTGTAACAATCAAAAGCCCATTTATAATTGAAACTGGAGCCAAAAAATAGTCCCCAGCATTGCCTTATTAAAAAATGTATGAAACCTAGAACACTAAGTATCCCGTTTTACCCAACTTTCCCTTATGTAATTTACTAGCTTTTTGCATTTTTTTACCATGTTTCTTACAATCCACTGTTGTTACCCTATTCTTCATTTTGAGTAATAATTACAATCCCCTTTGTAGTGCCCTGAGGATGACTATAAAAGTCGAAACGTCGGCAACAGAACTATAGTGGTTTTAGTTATTTTGACCGTCTCCCAATCAACTCCAAGCTACAGCAAGGTCACAAAACATTATACAAACAATCTTTTATCACATGTCTTGAACTCAGGCAATTCACACACTATTTTGTCGTTTTGACCAGATTATAAGAATTCACCGACAAATTGAGCGTCTTTATAGATAGGATGGTCGGCATGACATATTGTACATATAAAGCTCGCATAGGGAAACAATTGTAGTGAGAGTTTTGAGGAAAATGCCGTGGATTTTTCACAGATTTTGGCAATTTTTTTTTGCTTACAATCGGCAGCTCTATCTAGAGCACAGCATTGCTGTATATAAAGCTTTTCATATAGACAATTATTCCAAGTGAACATAAAATACTCTTTATTTACTGTAGCGTACCCTTTCACAATAGGTGATCAAACATAGAAAGTCAAGTGGGCAGAAAATTGAGTTATTGAAAAGGAATTGTTTGAGAAATTTGGTATTCTATTCTATATTCGATATTCATCCCGAGGAATGAATTTCAGGTGAAATAAATTCAACTTGATCTATGAGCGAAGCGACGAAATTCGAATAACCCCGACCAGGATAATATTTTTTATTTTCATAGAATAAAAAATGGAGTTTGTGAACAATAACCACTTGACGCTAAATAGTGCTGAAAAGTTGAGTTATTTTAAATATTCTTAGCGGGTTATTACCAAATGAAAAGTTTGGAAATGAAGATTACCAACACGTTCGAGAATACGAATCACCTAATTAATCCAAACTCGGGAATTTTCAACTGTGAGATGAAATTCGGCTCGTATGGAACATGTTTCGAATTCGGTCTTTTGGTGGACTGTATATTTTAAAAATATTCAACAATTTGGGTTTCCTCACCTTGGCCAGTTGATGAGAATGCACGAGCTGGTGAGTGATATTGACATCAGATCACACACAAAGGTTTTTGTATAGGACTCACTGAGTATTGTTTCGGGGCAAATCAATCTAGGTGAACGTCAACAATAAGAGTGCCCTTGTCACATTATGCCGAGGATGCGCGAGCAACTCGTCCTCCAAGAATAATGAAAAACACAGTCAAGGTCACGATTTTTGGTATTGACAAATAGTGAAAGAGTACTCAGAAAACACACAAAAGGAATAATCATAAGAAATAAACAAAAGAAGGTGAAGATTCTTCACGACGTTTCTATCGCTTGTATCTGCATGGGCCCTTAGAAGAAATCACACGCACGCAGTAACAGACTATAAAATACCACATAGCCCCCAAACTTGTCGGTATTTACCTGAAGATGATTACAAATACAACCGATCGAAATGCCACGAAAAACCTTCAACGATGGACGTCCGTAAAAAATTGTTAATCATTAATCCCGTCGAAACAGGTGGAAACATGTGTTTATATTTCACTTCAAAAAGTGCGGAAATGAAACCCATTTCAGTATAAGTCATATTAAAACAGTGAAATGCGTCTACAAACAATTATTTTTCCTGATTGGTCACATTCATACAACTAGCAGATTTTCGGATAGTCGTAGAAAAACGATATTTATTAACAATTCCAAATTCATCAATTATATGTCTACTATAAAAAAAATCGAATAAGATTGATTAACAAATGTTCAGTTGAAAAGTATTGTGTTACTCAATCTATAATATAAGCATAGAGGAACAGTACCTACACAATTCATTACCCAATTTTGCCTGACAAAATTCCGTATGCACATACGCGACATTGGTGCTCAGATGGTTAATATTATTAGTCGTCAGAGCCTCTCTTCAAAATAATTTTTTTATTTTTCATGAGTTGATATAGAATGAACCATTTTAATTTTCAATTAAATTAAACAATCACAGAGTCCCGAAAACGAACATCATACCCAATTGAAATTGTAGTGAAAAAGTGAATGGATATTGAAATACAAAAATCAGTTAGTGCGTTCTAGTTCTATATTTATTCATAGTCCACTGATATCCCAATTCCTATAAGAAAAATCCTAAGAATGTGTTTACTGTAGATTTTGTCAAAAATTATTTTATTCTTCTGAAACCGGCTTGATATTGCAGAAACACTTCAGCCGAAACAGGTAAAATATTCCAATTCCGAAGCTCTAATAAATCACGCACTCTTTTATCGTCTATTGTAGCCGGATTTTTTATCACACACCCATATATCAATGATTTATAATTCTTTGTTCGAACCCTATCGATGTGACTTGGGATTTTTGTAGGGAAATAAATTATCCATTTGTTTAGCTGCGGATTGGACCAGCCCATTAGGTGTCGTTAGTATTCGTGTGTGGTTTCTTTTGTTTTTCTACATAAACCTTCCACCCTATGGATAGTGTGCATATTTCAAATCTCATTTATATTCCATTCGATATGGCGAATAAGATGGTGATGCACCCATAGCCACAGTAATGACTTCAGACAATGCCGTATCAGAATATACCATGATTTCTACATAAAACTTTGATGTGAGATAATGTTTATCTAATATATAAAATTCTCGTGAAACGGTGTTTGTAAATAAACTCCTCCGAAATGGCTCGACCGATTCTCATGAAATTTTGTGTGCATATCGGTTAGGTCTGCGAATCGGATAACATCTATTTTTCATCCCCCTAAATGTTAAGGGTGGTCCACCCCTTAATTTTTGATTTTATTTTTTAGATAAATTTTTTTTTTTTTATGATACAGCATTCAAAAATACACAACCCTAAATTATCACCCTTCTTCGATCAACCCCTATTTTTCCATTGCGATTTTTTATTTTTTTATTTTATCCACAGATCCGCAATAAGTTTGCAAGATGGCAATCGAATATAATAATTGTAGTACGATTAATTGAGAACGGGATAACGGGATAAAAAAAAACAGGATAACAGGAAAACGGGATAACGGGAATAACGGGATAACGAAAAAACGAGATAACAGGATGACAGGATAAGGGAATAATAAGAAAACGGAATAACAGGATAAATAAAAAACGGGATAACAGGAAAACGGGAATAACGGGATAACGAAAAAACGGGAAGACAGGATAAGGGGAAAACGGTATAATGAAAAAATGGGATAACAGGAAAACGGGGTAACGGGAATAACGGGATAACGAAAAAACGGGATGACAGGATAAGGGGATAACGGGATGAAGAAAAAACGGGATACAGTAAAATGGGATAACGGGAATAACGGGATAACAAAAAACGGGATAATAGGATGACAGGATAAGGGGATAACGGGAAAACGGGATAAAAAAAACGGGATAACAGGAAAACGGGATAACGGGACAACAGGAAGCGGAAGGAGTCAAAACCATAGTCTCGATGGAACAACATAAAGGAAAACATAGAAAAAAAGAAATTCTACGCGGACGAGAGTTTTCGGGAAAAACATTTTAGGGGACATAGAAATTTGGATAGGACAACGTCTGTCGGGTCAGCTAGTAATAAATAAAAGTTTCGTGAATCGCAGTCCGACAGCTTACCGGAATAAATTATTGTTTCTGGATTCAGAGCGATTTCTCGCGTGAGTCACTATGTTAATTAATAAATTCATTTTTTATTTTATGACTTTTATGATTGTATTTTCGGCATTTCATCATTTATTTAATTTTACCCTAGCTTCCGAGGATAACTGATAATTCACCTTGGACAAAGAAGTTATAATTAGCAAAGTTAGATAAAATAATGAAAACGCATATTAACAGATATATGGTGTATAAGTGCTGGCGGAAAATCGCAGAAGAAATAAGACCGCGCGGGGTTACTCATGCTTCCGGAGATTTGTACAGTGGTAAGATGATTTATACTGCTCTATAGGTCACACTTCAACATGGCTCTAAAGCATGGCTAACACATAGAAGTTAATGATTTCATTTGTGCCTTAAGTTACCGGGAAATTACATACCAACATATCAGTGTTCTAATCCTTGAATACATCGATTAGAAAGTGAAGAAACATTCTTAGCTTGAAGTGATCACAAGTCGTTCTTCTGAAAAGATCTTCTGTTGATGAAGGTTGCACCAATTCTTCATCAAACGATTTTTTTTTAAATGCATTAAAACGTTTCTTGTTCCATTTTTAAATATTCCAGATTTTTTTTTGTTAATCATTCAACTTGGACAATGGGTGATAATATTCAACATACATTAATTTTGTAAATACCAACTCTCTCAGGTTGAAGTTTTGAAAGTACATTACTCTCAGATGCTAGAGTTAAACAAACAATGTCTTCCTGTGATAACTCCATGATCAAGACTGATCCGCTCTACTCTTCTCAACCGTCTACCCGCATAGAGCAAACTGCCTGCACTATGACCACACCTCGCTTTCACGCAACCAAATTTGTCAGCGCGAGTTTATCGTAAGCAGGAAGCCAACTCTGTGTTATTATAACCGTTTTGAAGAAAAGTGGTTTTGAGTTTGTTCAACGGAGTTGGTTTGAGCTGGATGGTGATGAGAGCTGGCATGTACATAACGATCAGTGTTGTTTGGTTTTTTGTATAGGTAGTGTGTGAGTGAAGGAGTCGTTGTTTTTTGTGATAAGGAGATCTAGAAAAGAAAGTGAGTTATCGGTTTCGGTTTCCATTATGAATTTGATGTTGGAGTGGATGTTGTTTAGATGATATAGGAATCCATGTAGGGTTTCGGAGCCATGGAGCCTTATGACGAATATGTCTTCAATGTATCTGAACCAACCAAGAGGGCTTGTGGTCAAATGACGCTATGACGCCTTAGTTTCGAATTCCTCTATGTATACATTTGTGAGGAGAAAGGGAAGATCCCATTAGTGCACCTCTTACTTGTTTGTAATATGGAAATGGAAGTATGTGCGGTTTACACAATGGTCGATGAGGGCTGGATATATTATGTTTGGATTGAGGATGTCTTGTGTATCTGCCAGAGGAATGTTCGTGAAGAGGGATACTACATCAAAGCTCACGAGGATGTTGGAGCTTTGGGTTCACTGTATTTTGGGGAGTTTTATAGAGTGGTATGAGTTGCGTACATATGATGAAGCTTTTTCGGTTAGAGGCTGGAGAGTACTTGCTAGATGAGTTGGTGATGTGAAAGCGCTGATAATCGCACGAAGGGCAATGCTTAGTTTGTGTATTTTTGGAAAACTAGAAATACGAGCAGTGTGTGAGCATTTCTCTCTAGGAATCGTGTATTTCTTCGTTTCTGCCGATAGTTGAGTTGTTAATAAGTGTTTTGGTACTCTTCTCGAATAGGTTGTGGGGTCACCTTGGTGGACTGATACTCGGGAGAGTTTATGAGTGATCTCATCTTTTCGGAATAGTCAGAGGTGTTGAGAATCACTGTGGCATTGTATGATTATGTCTGAGTTATTGTGAATCCTTCTCAGGCATCGCCTTTCAGCAGGTGTGATGTTGAATGGTGGGAGATTTATTCTCCTGATAGTGGTGTTGATGTCTCGTCTAGTTTCCTCCGCGATGGTTTCAGGAAGATGGGCAACGGCACTTTCTACTCGGGAGATAATGGTTTCTGTTATGATAGTATTTAGAGTGATGAGAAAGTTGAATCCTTTAGATAATATATAATGGGTGGTGTGTCGGATAAGTTGTGTACTAGTACTGGAGGATTGTGTATGATAGTAGGTGAGGTGGTGGAATAGGGATGGCAGTTTCTCTTTATGTATTTCTGTTTTCTGAGTGCCGACGTGGTCTGCTTTTTCTTGAGATATCCTAGAGAAAGGGTCCCGGATTATAGGATATATATATATATATATATATATATATATATATATATATATATATATATATATATATATATATAATATACATATATATATATGTATATATATATATATATATATATGTATTTCCATTTTTTCTGACACATGATTCGCTAGATTGATGGCAATCAATGAATACATTCTAAAATCTACCTTTTCAACTAGCCACGCCACGTAAAATTCCTTTTCAATGTGGATAAAAATGAACTCTCTCCAATATTGAATGCAAAATTTTTCAAAATCCGCACGGAATGTTTTAAAACAGCAACACATCAATAAAATGTATTTATTTTTGCTGAAATAGTGATTCATAACTCGAAAAGAGGAAAAAAGCCATCATGAAATTCGAATTTAAAACAAAAAAAAATAAAATTACCAAAGAAATATGAAATAATTCTTAAAATTCGCACCAAACGTTGCAAAATTAAACAAATCCGAAATAACGACATATAATTCGAGATCGTGAAATGAAGAAAAATGAGCTCTTCCAATGTTGAATGCAAAACTTTTTTGAATCTGGAAATGGCGATAAATAAAACAATCCATTCATTTTCACCCTATTAGAGATATTTGAAATTTGAGGATTTATAAAATATATGTTTTCTTCACAAACCAAAATGAAGCCACCGTGAAGTTTCACCAGAATGTGGAAAAAAATACGCTTTTGAAATGAAATAAAATCCATTTATTTTTGCCCTATTAGTGAGATAAAGAAGTCAGGAAAGAGAAGAGAAGCTACTGTGAAGTTCAAGGAATGTGAAAAGAATGTCTTCTTTCTGGAAGTATGAAATACATTCTCAAAGCCAAAAATTTACAAATATCCGAATAACTCGAAATCGAGAAACGAGGCCAATTCAAAATTCCACCAGAATATGGAGAAAAAATAAGCTCCTTCCACTTTTGACTGCAAAAATTCAACAGAAAATTTGAAAATGTTTCGCTCTATTAATATGATAGACCTAGGAAAGATCTACATTACATACATCGTTAGATAAGTGTAAATATTTCTGAAACAGCCATCTCGAAAATAAAAAAACAGTTATTTTTTATTTTTATCAATATTATTTGGATAATTTCACATCAATTTCTTGTCAGTTTGGCGACTTAAACTAATACCTCTCAATATACGGAATCTCTTGATTTCATGTTGAACTATAAATATAATGGATAATATTATTTTATTAGATCCAAGAACTCATGAAAGAATTAAAACAAATATTTTACCCCAAATAGCGTTTATTCTGCTTCAAAATCTGTTAAAATATTGAGTATTTTTCATCATTATTATCCGGCAGGCCAGAAAGTCGATGATAATGTATATCGTATTTTCAAGTATATACGCTTTCAGAATTCTCAAAACCAACGATGAATTCGTGGATATTGTAATATTTTAAATGAGGGAATAGGATTCAGCTGGAAAGTGGGAAATGATTCAGAATGTATGTTTTCCCAAGTATTTTATGGATTTGACGAATAATACAGAATTATTGACAACTGTTTTGTTTTTTAATCTCATAACTTTCTGCTTCATTCCCCATCAGTTATACTAACTTCCTGAAACTGGAACCCCATTCAAATACGTTCAGACGATAGAATGACAGAAATGATCCTAGTATGACTTCAAGCAAACAGGTAGACATTGTAGGTTCTATTAGTACATTCATTCTTGCCAGACTTCAAAATTCTAGTGTACTCAAACTTATCAGGCGTTACCATGAATTTGACATGTGTACGTTTTCTTAGGACATTGAGTATTATTCAACAAGAGCTAGAAAACTCCTCAGTGCCTGATAAGTTTTTTGCCTCCTGTCTCCTATTATCTTTTCAGAAGCTCAACCAAATGGATAACCGATTACAGCTAGAATTGTAAATTTTTCATACGAATAAAAGGGATTATTTGGGGAGCCTTGGAAGCCCTTTCCTTAACATCGTTATATTATGGATCTTATGCTGGTTGATTTTTTTCAAAACATTTTCATGAATATAATAAATGAGTCTATGGGAAGTGATGATGCAGTGAATAAATAAAAGTATTTCTAATGTTGGCTATACATGAATCATAGGAAACAATAATGCGTAAGATAGTACAAATATCCTACCCTTCGTGACACAATTACATAGTATGTAATGCAATAAGTACAAAATGAGGCCCATTGTACACGAAAGTTTGAGTTGCATACTATACTTTTTCTACCACAACCTACTACGCATGTTCAATATTATAATAAATATTGATACAATGAAATATGCAAATATTTTCTTTATCGCTTTGGATACACGAAAATAAGAAATTATTATTTGAAGTTAAATGTGCAATTGTTAAAAAAAGAACTTGAGGAATGCTGGATATTTATATTTTTTCATATTGGCAATTTGTTGTCGTTGAAGTAGATGGGAATTCACAATTTTCCATTCTTGAAGTCGATGGTATATTTGTCCATTTTCAGCAACTGTCTTTCGTGGACTTCCAGTCGCCATAACGTGTTAACGGGGATATGTCACCACCATCAACAAGAATTGTTATGGTGGGCACCGGCGCGGCGGCTGGTGAGGCTGACGAGAGTCTTATCGATATCTGAGCCAATCAACACCGGGCGCGTTTAATACTTGGATGGACCTGCCAAGGAATGTGCGCGTTGAAAATGCACCGAACAACTACAGCGTAGTAGCATATTTGCAGCTGCAGGCGTCATATCAATGAACACGAGATATGACGATAGATATGCCGTCCTTCGGAGGGGACGTTAAAATGGCGGTCCCGATCTGAAACAACAGAGGATTCGGCAAAATTTCCGGTTGGGGGAAGTGTGCTCACTGGGGTCGGTGATTAGCCTAGGTAGCAGAAATAGGTCAGCGTTGAATAAATGAATAGAAAAAAAATTGTGGAAGATCGGCGAAAGCAGTGCCCGGTATATAATTATTCGTGGTTCGGTAACTTTAAATACTTATAAATGTTTTTTCCATGGCTCCAAGCATATTCAGACCTATTCTTTGAATAAAAACTCGTTTGCAGAAGTGGATCAAATAACATGCGATTACCAACATGAGATTTAAAAAGCACAGGATACGCCCAAAAATTTCAGAAAGTCGAAACATGATTTGTCCAACCGAAGACTGAAGAGGACCAAATGATTCGAATTAGAGTGTGAACAAGAATATATATATATATATATATATATATAATTTATAGTCTTATATATATATTTATAGTCTTATATATATTTATAGTCTTATAATTCTGAATATTGAGTCGACTTTTTTTGGAGGTAATATGAAAGAAATATTAGCAAACGAATTTTCATGGATGATATTTCATCTAGTGATATTAGCCCTGAAAAAAGATTACTCCATATCTGGATTTATGACACGCTCAAATGGACATAAAATTCACAACTTTGTATCATTGAAAAATGAAAACCAAACCATGTTTTCTACCTTCCACTTTTTCTGGGTTCTTGATAGCTTATGGGGAAAAATGTACCATCCCATCTTATTGTATTATTATTTTTGCAAACTAGTTTCATTTTATTGACCGAGGAAAAAAAAGGAGGAGGTTCTCGAGTCGTCGACGCGTTATAATTATATATATATATAATATATTATATATATATATATATTTATATATATATATAATATATATAAATAATATATATATATATATATATATTATATATATATATGTATTTATAAATATATATATATATATATTTATGAATATATATATATATATATATATATATGCGTCGACGACTCGAGAACCTCCTCCTTTTTTTTCGTCAGTCAATAAAATGAAACTAGTTTGCAAAAATAATAATACAATAAGATGGGATGTACTTTTCCCATAACTATCAAGAACAAAAAGTGAAGGTAAAAACATGGTTTGTTTCATTTTCAATGATACAAAGTTGTGAATTATGTCCATTGAGCTGTCAAATCCAGATATGGAAATCTTTCAGGGCTATATCACTATATGAAATATCATCCATGAAATTGTTTGCTATATTTCTTTCATATACTCCAAAAAAGTCGACTCAATATTCAGAATATAAGACTATAAATATATATAAGACTATAAATATATATATAGACTATAAAATATATATATATATATATATATATATATATATGTATTCTTGTTCACATCTAAGTCGAATCATTGGTCTCTTCATCTCGTTGACAAATCATTTCGACTTTCTGAAATTATCCTGTGCTTTAATCTATGTTGTAATCCATGTTATTGATCCACTCTAACATATTATTCTTGCAAGGAGATGCTGCTCTCAATATATCCCAAATGATATTGTGATTTCATCAAATCCTTATGTTACCTGTGTGATCTCTCACCACAACAAATATCCTATTTATTTTCTCAAGGGACGCCTACGTTATTTTGCTGGTTACAGAGATAGAGGTGAATTGGACAAAAAGTAGTCCTTCTCGCAGAAAATCACAGCAACGCAAATTGTTTTATTATTTGCAATATTTTAGGAATCATGACTTCCAGACTTCATATATTGTATAAATGACGGAAACGATTAAATTGTTCATTTACTTCTACTTTATAAAATCAAAAGACATTTACCCCACAAAAATATATACTCCCTTTCATGAACATTCTGAAAGATTTTCCTCATTTTGAGAACTTGTCTCCGCCAGCATTTTGGCCTTCTCACTCAAATAACAGCCAAATTCTTGCTCAATTACTCAGAATGCAATGTTTTTTTAGAGGTAATGGAAAACAGAAAACAGACAAGAGCTGCAGCAGAACAAACGCGAACTTACAAAAGAAACTAGTCAACCCTCCTCTGGAGAGTAGGAACTCACATCATTACATGGCTTCACAACCACTGTATGGAGATACAACAATTAGCCAAGAATATTCTCTAGGTCTGTAGGATCACTATTAGGAAAGTTTCATTCCAACCCCATTACAGTAGAAAACGGGATATTATATTTTGATGTTCGAAAAAAGTAACATCGTTGTTACCAAGTATAAATTTTTATTCTTGATATTTTGCCTGATACTCAACGTAACCGAACAAAGGGTCTAATCAACTCGTTCCAGATTGTTGAGTTCACCTTATTGTAAACTGGTTGATAACATCAAGGTGCCTTATGCACTTCTACCCGATATGAGTAATTTTATTTCGGCCTGGAAACGGAATTAGAACCGTTGTGTAAGCCCTGAGTGGAGGCTGTGATAATTGTTGTGATGAGAGATCACGCAGGTAACACGAGAATTCGATGAAATAACAATCTCATTTGAGATATATTGAGAGCAGCGTCGCCTTGCAGGAATCGAAACACATTTGAAAAAGTGGATCAAATAACAATGTAATTACCAACATAAGCTTCCGAAAGCAGAGGAAATGCCCAAGAATTTTAGAAAGTCGTAATATGATTTGTCCAACCGAAGACTGAGGACCAAATCAATTGAGTGTAGTGTTTTGTGAGAATATGTATATATGTTTTCATAGATTATATTTAATCTAGTGATATTAGCTCTCAAGGATGGATTACTGTGGCTTCAAATATATATATATATATATATATATATATATATATATATATATAAAAGTAAAGATCCAAAAATGAAGAAAGCTAATTTAATATACAGTATCTCGTGCAACTACTGCAACCAACTTTATATCGGTATGGCCTCCCAACTCTTATGTAATAGACTAAATGGGCACAAGTACATGAGAGGATTCAGTACGGCCTTACAAACAAACATATCCTAACCGAGAATCACAACCCTAATTTCCAGCACACGAAAACAACAAAGAGAAAAGAGTAATACAATAAATGATTTACATAAAAGAAAATAATAACGCCATGAATAATAGAACAGATATACATTACCTCAGCCAATTATACCACTCAATACTATAAGACCCCAATGGCTCCACAAATAGCTTGCATAGAAAGTCAGTGATATCAACATATAAAAAGTATAAAAACGAATAAAATAAATACTTTTTCAACAAGTTCCCAACAACAATACGCCTATCACCCCCAAAAGTCCCCACCCACCCAAATAAGAACAGAAATCGACCCAACAGGTACACCAACAACATTAACCGCAAAACAAAACCCCTCAAATTCATTGCTTTTGCTGTCGAATACACTGCCAATTCCACGTCGCTCCCAACTATTGTTCCCCCAGACCAAACATTTCTCCCTTGCACATGTCAGCCACTGTTATTTTTATTCTCACCATAACTCAAAATGTTTTTATTTTCAGATTTTATTGTCAATTATCACGAGAAAAAAAAAACTAATGAAAAAAAATCCCTACCGAAGATTCCTCTGGACAGAGGCGAAACGTCTAGAATGATATAGGATAGTTTTATTTTTAACACAAGAATTCCAAACCTAAGAGCCCCCAATATATATATATATATATATATATATATATGTATATAAATATATGTATATATCTGAAATCATGGATTTAAAGATTTTCTGCTGTTTATTGCTTGAAATCAGTATATTTGTATCTATTTATTATTGTAAGTTATGCTTCATTATAAAATAAACCCCAACAAAAATCATGAAGAGAGCAATAAAATGTTACTACTACTCAGGGTAGAACAGTTTTTAACTGACTGAGCGCCATTTAACCAGTGTACTTTACTTATACGTATGCATATTGATATTGCTTTTTTATTTTCTTGCTGGTTACTAAAGGAGATTATTATTATTATTATTTCGACACAAATTCGGGTGTTGGTAGAAGAATGTGTACTCGAGGAATATTATAGCGTCTTATTTTCGTCAAGTGAAAAGCTCGGGGAAGCTTGCCAAAGTAGAGACGTAAGTGACATTGCCAAATTAACAAAATGGTTCGAAACTCATCCTTTTCTGCCGAATACGAACATTATGTCGATTGCAAAACGGATTATAGGAGATGCTACAATCGCCTGTTATGGTGCTTCCACAGTTGGCAAGAACGCAATGTCATAAATAGAACTATCAAACTATCACGCAAAAACCATGCATTTCCTCTCTATGAGTTCATCAATCACACTAAACAACAACAAAGTGGCAGTCAATCCATATCTACTGTTTCAACGAATCTGTATTAGCAAGAAATCACACGACGATTTAGAGAATTATATGGGGTATGAGTTGGCCCCATATTCTCTGGCTTTCTTTGAGGACGGTGAAATGGTGAAATGTAATAAGGCGACCCTGTACAGCATCTTTAAACAACTGAAAATGATGTACAATTCAGTAACCTAGACATAGGTTGTTGTTGGGCCGTTTGGGGCCGAAAATATCATCTATTTGTGATGGATACGTAAGATTCCTGAAGGACCACTATCAGGAAAGAAGTTATAGTGTGGTTTTAGATGGCAACACCAACATATCAGAAGGAAGTGCGTGGATATACAGTTCAACAAAGAGAGCCTCTTTATAAAGCTGTTGATACAAAAACTGTAGAAAAATAATATCAATTACCCAGAGAATGGTGCAGATATGAAAATTATATCTACAGCCATTGAAAAGTCACTTTTCTCTTCAATGTCTGTGATAGGCAAAGATGTGGACTTGGCAGTCCTGTTGTTGGCAAAAACCCCTCCCCATTGTGACTTATTTCTTGTGAAACCTGGCAGAGAAAAAGTATGCACAGCAATATACCCTTCTCGAAAGCTGCAGTAGCTGGAGCTGGAGCACACTATGATTCTGAATGCTTTTACAGGCTGTGATACCACCTCCGCAGCCTTCAGGAGCAACAAAGTCGAATTTGCCAACTATACAAAGGACAAATCCATAAAAGAAGCAGTTGAGGTTTTGATCAGTCCTTAACAGCTTCTACCAAAATACTCATGTGGAAATAATAACATTTCATTGCTTTCTTCCTTTTGAGGTTTACAATAAAAATATGTCAAATGAATGCAATAAAAGGTAGGTACTGATTTGAAGCAATAAACATAACAGCAAAAAATTAAATTTTAAATTTTAAAAAAAAATACTAGCTTATTTTATCAGGATGAAAATATATATATATATATATATATATATATATATATATATATATATATAACCACTGGAGACATAATTAGTTATGCAGATGACACTGCCATATTTTATCAGGATGAAAATTGGGATGATTTGAGAATAAAGGCAGAAAGTGACCTATCTCAAATTACAAAACAAATTTTATCCCATTTACATATACAAAAGTAATCTGCCACCATACACACTCTTGAATATTAAAAATAGTAACATATCAATAGAATCTAAAAGATATCAAATACTTGGGTGTAACAATAGATAACCATCTCAGATGGGATATACATATTAATAATGTGACAAAAACTATATGGGGCTTCTTATACAAATTAAAATATTACAAAAAAATATTGGACACTTACCACCTGAAAATCATATACTCGGCACTTGTTGCATCTAGATTGCAATATGGAATTTCAGCATGGGGTGGAGCAGCTAGTGTACATTTAACTAAACTTGAAAATCTACAAAAGCGCCTTCTGAAAATCATGCTCAGTAAAGACCCCACTTATTCTAGTGAATCTCTATATGCAGAAGCAGAAGTCCTGAGTATTCGTCAAATATTATTTTACAATCTAATCCTCCACCTTTATTCTCACAAAGCTCTTCTTGAAAATGTGGATCATAGATACTCTACAAGACAAAAAACTGGAAACTTCATGAAAATACCTTTATCAACAAAAAAAATTGGACAGAGAAGCTTTACTTACCTTTCTGTCAAAGCGTTCAACTTTCTACCCGAAAAACATAAAAACGAAGTATTTGAAATAAACTCGCGCAATATGTACAAAAAGAAACTGAAAAAATATATACTTGGCACCAATTTCAAGATCATTAGCAGTCTACTGTCATAGAATGCCTATCTCGGAAATACAAACTTCTAATATCTCAATTCTATACAATTTGAGATTACACACAAATAAAATATATAATTGTTCAAATAATTACACATACTTTTTTGCAAGGAAAAACCAACGCGTGGCTCTAGCTATTGTGGGTTTATTACTTACGTTGAATTGTATAGTGAGATAATTGAAAAATAGTAAGACAAATTTTCCCATTTTATTTTATTTTTATTTTTACAATTTTATACTACATGTCATCACTTTCAAATGTAATTTTATCCTAATATGCCTCAAGTATGTATGATAAAGTTAACTGTGTAACAGAAATTAAATCAAACTTACCATTTTACTGCCTCGGACATCATTTTAAAAATTTTTTCAATGACCATTTTATTTTTTTATGTGATTCAACTACTTGATCATCTGAATGTTTAAGTTGTAAATGAGAAATTTAATCCTACATATTGATATTTTAGATCTAATATTATAATTATTACCTTCATTGATTACGTGTCTTTTAAATATGTTACTACTTTAAGTGTCTGGATTAACTGCACACATACCCTGTCATGCCCTACGTACAGATCTTTATCTATTGTAGGGCAAACAATGTATGCCCCTCCATCCTTTGGTATGTTACCTACATCTATGCTATGAATCAAAAGGTATATGAATTTTTATTATTATTACATTTTATTCATTTTCCAATTATTACTGTGGTAGTATTGTAAGGTTTGAATATTGAGTGCAGTAGATGTAGGTAACATAAATCATTAAATCATTAATACAATTTTTATTTTATTAAAGTGAATACTTACTCTGCATACAGCCATTAGGCTTTGCAGATTCGTCTTGTTTATTTTGCTACATTGTATATGTATTGTCGAATATTGTGCAAATAAAACATTATTATATATATATATATATATATATATATATATAAATATATGAAAAAGGAAATTGTGGCATATTGGACAAATTACTAAATCAAAGAAAATAAAACCATCCTCAAGTGAGAGTCGAACCCACGACCTTCTCATCTCCAGTCAGATGCTCTACCAACTGAGCTATTTGAGGACATAGGAATCGACACACTCGTGAATCATTTCTTCCCATAATTTAATTCTAGTGTTAGAATGAATAGAAGATCTAAAGTACTTATCAATGGCGGTCAAGACCCGTTACCTATTATTCTAACATCATCGTCGACGTGACGATTTCAATAAGATATTTAGGAAGATGATCTCCAACCACTGATAAGATTTTGCCAAATATATACTACGAAATTGGAAAATTGTGTCTGAGAGAAGTACATGAAAAAGGAAATTTGGCATATTGGATGAATTAAAGAAAAAAAAACATCATCAAGTGGGAGTCGAACCCACGACCTTCTCATCTCCAGTCAGACTGGAGATGAGAAGGTCGTAGGTTCGACTCACTGGTATCGCATCTACTAGGTTTTCAATACATTTTTATCGACGAAAATCTATTTAAAGCTTCAACGACCGGTTGAATTGGGAAACATATTTTCTAGAAGCAATATCACCTAGAAAAAATAGTCTTATAATTCTGAATGTTGAGTCGACTTTTTTTGGAGGTAATATGAAAGAAATATTAGCAAACGAATTTTCATGGATGATATTTGATCTAGTGATATTAGCCCTGAAAAAAGATCACTCCATATCTGGATTTATGACACGCTCAAATGGACATAAAATTCACAACCTTGTATCATTGAAAAATGAAAACCAAACCATGTTTTCTACCTTCCACTTTTTCTGGGTTCTTGATAGCTTATGGGGAAAAATGTACCATCCCATCTTATTGTATTATTATTTTTGCAAACTAGTTTCATTTTATTGACCGACGAAAAAAAAGGAGGAGGTTCTCTCTCTATATATATATTCATAAATATATATATATATTTATAAATATATATATATACATATATATATATATATATATATACATATATATATATATACATATATATATATATATATATACAAGATGTGCTTTGGCAGAACATATGAATAAATTTGATCACCAGATGAATAACGATTCAGTGAAAGTGCTAGTGACAGAGTCACATACATCTAAGAGAAGATTCTTAGAAATGGCTTTCATTTCCCGAAAAATAATTTATAAATAAAAAAAAAATATTAACCACTTGAGTGAGATCTTATTTATTGATTACTATCGTTCCGGACGTCCATCGGCTTAATGGATTTAGAAGGTTTTCACGACGTTTCGAATGCTTGTATCTGCAATCGTCTTCAGGTGAGTACTGACAAGTTTAGGTGCTACTTACCAATTTATATGACTGTCGGTGCAATGATGCGTGTAATTCCGCAATGTGCAGTGGTGCGTGTAATTTCGCGCGGTGTTGTGGTGCGTGAAGTTTCGCGCCTCTGCAGTCCTCCAGAAAGAGCAATCAGTGGTTTCCATACGTTCTTGATCTCAACGCTTGGTTGACTAAAGGCGTTATTGGCTTCGATGTAGGCGGCCTCTTTGAACTTTCGTTTGAACCAATGCTCCTCTCTATGAAGAACACTTACATCGTCCCATAGAACTCGATGGTGCTCAGTCCAGGCGTGGTCAGCGATTCCCGATTTTGATGTTTCTCCACGTTGAGTCCATTTCTTGTGCTCATCCAATCGTGCCAATAACGGTCTCTTTGTCTCTCCAATGTAGGAATCTCCGCATTCACATAGAACTCCATGAATGCAATTCTTACTGATTTCATTTTTGTTGTCAGGTTTGGTCTTGGTCAGGAAACTCCGTAAAGTACTGCCGGATTGGAAGCAGCTCTTGATGTTGAACTTATTTCCGATCCTTCTGATCTTCTCGGAGACACCTCTGATGTACGGAAGGCAGATCACTGTGCTTTGTTGTTGCTCTTCAGACGTCTTCGTTCTCCGGAGTTGTTTCAATACTTCTTCTAGGAGTTTCTTGGGATATCCATTTCGGTGGAGGTCCTCTCTGATGTGGTTTAATTCGGCATCTAGTCGTTGCATATGTGCGTCGCTCTCTCTACCAATGTTCTCACGATCCCTCTCTTCGTCGAACTCGGATGGTTGGAGCTGTAACTGAGGTACTGCCCCGTATGTGTCTTCTTTCTGTAGACGGAGGTGCGGATTCCATTGCCTATTCGCTCAATCTTAACATCGAGGAAGGGTAAGGCACTGTTGGTTTCCATTTCCATCGTGAATTTGATCGAATCCCTGATTCTGTTAATTCCTGAGAAGAAATCCTGGAGATGTTTGTCTCCGTGATTCCATATAATGAAGGTGTCATCCACGTACCTCAACCATAGCTTTGGTTTGTATTCTGCCTCCCGTATAGCCAATTCCTCGAACCACTCCATGTATATGTTGGCGATGATTGGAGGAAGGGAAGATCTCATCGGGAGTCCGTCGACTTGAGAGAAGAATCGGTCCTTTTCCTGGAAATATGAGTTATGTAGGCAGCATTGCAGTAATTCCAATATTGCTTGGGTAGGAAGGTCAGTCCTCTCGTGCAGCTGGTCATTCTCTTCGAGTTTCCTTTTGATGATACTGAGAGATTCCTCTAAAGGGACATTGGTGTAAAGGCTCTCCACATCGGAGCTGATGAAACGATCTTCCGGTCCAAGTTCATCATCTGTGATGGTGTCAACGAAGTGCTTGGAATTCTTGACGTATGAACTGCTATTTCCTTGTAAGGATTGTAGTATCGGTAGGAGGTATTTAGACTTGTAGGTTGGTGAGTTCCGTGAGCTGGTGATCGGTCTCAGTGGTATGTCTGGTTTGTGGATTTTCGGAAGCCCGTAGAGATGCGGTGGTTTGCTGTAGTGTGGCGTTAGATGTGATCGTTTGTTGTCTGGAATAAAGTGTTTAAATTTCCTCAGAGTGTTGTAGATCTTCCTTTCTATAGTGGGTGTCGGATCCTTCTTCAAGAGTTTATAGTTCCCTGTGTGTAGTAACGACTCTATCTTGTCATATAGGAATCTCTCAGTATCATCAAAACGAAACTCGAAGAGGATGACTAGCTGCACGTGAGGACTGACCTTCCTACCCAAGCAATATTGGAATCACTGCAGTGCTGCCTACAGAACTCATATGTCCAGGAAAAGGACCAATTCTTCTCTCAAGTCGACGGACTCCCGATGAGATCTTCCCTTTCTCCAATCATCGCCAACATATACATGGAGTGGTTCGAGGAATTGGCTATACGGGAGGCAGAATACAAACCAAAGCTATGGTTGAGGTACGTGGATGACACCTTCATTATATGGAATCACGGAGACAAACATCTCCAGGATTTCTTCTCAGGAATTAACAGAATCAGGGATTCGAATAAATTCACGATGGAAATGGAAACCAACAGTGCCTTACCCTTCCTCGATGTGAACGTTGAGAGAATAGGCAATGGAATCCGCACCTCCGTCCACAGAAAGAACACACATACGGGGCAGTACCCCAGTTACAGCTCCAACCATCCGAGTTCGACGAAGAGAGGGATCGTGAGAACATTGGTAGAGAGAGCGACGCACATATGCAACGACGTGGAGTCACTAGATGCCGAAACCACATCAGAGAGGACCTTCACCGGAATGGATATCCCAAGAAACTCCTAGAAGAAGTATTGAAACAACTCCGGAGAACGAAGACGTCTGAAGAGCAACAACAAAGCACAGTGATCTGCCTTCCGTACATCAGAGGTGTCTCCGAGAAGATCAGAAGGATCGGAAACAAGTTCAACATCAAGAGCTGCTTCCAATCCGGCAGTACTTTACGGAGTTTCCTGACCAAGACCAAACCTGACAACAAAAATGAAATCAGTAAGAATTGCATTTATGAAGTTCCATGTGAATGCGGAGATTCCTACATTGGAGAGACAAAGAGACCGTTATTGGTACGATTGGATGAGCACAAGAAATGGACTCAACGTGGAGAAACATCAGAATCGGGAATCGCCTGGGAGACTCCCACAATAACCTTCGGACGATGCGAACGCAAAACTCAAATAAAATAATTTTGTTTTAACCTGATGATGACAAATACCATGTCGAAACGTCGTTGAGAAAAATTATATGAATTGACTGAATCAGACCTTTATTCCGAGAATTTGAAGAGAATATATATATATATATATATTTATATATATATATATATATATATATATATATATATATATATATTGTGAAGTGGGGAATTGTTGTCCGTGAGAAATTATGAAAAAGGAAATTGTGGCATAATGGACATATTTAAATTAAAGAAAAAAAGCATCCTCCAGCGAGACTCGAACTCGCAACACTAGGCTTGCCGGACCTATGCTCTACCAATTGAGCTATGAAGGCTATACGAAATCGACACACACTCGTGAACACTTTACTTCCTTCAAATTAATGCGATGTTGGGAAATGAAATAGAAAAATCAAACGTACTTATCAGTGGCCGTCGAGACCCGGTACCTATTCACCCAAACATCATCGTCGAAGTGACGATTTCAGTAGAAGATCTTCAGCAGGAGTCGGGGCACTTGAGACCATGTCACTACGAGCGCACCTCTCCGGATGAGTGTTGGCCAGTGGCTGTGGATTGGGGGTAAATTGGGGGTTGGCCCACCTGGGGAACGTGTTCCATGACGTATTGGTTGGTGAACCAAAGGCAAAATGGCGACGGCAGACTTCACGACACCGTTGGCGGGTCGATTGGTGACGGAATGTATACTTCAACGGTCGTTGGGGGTTTATGACAGGGTGCGGACGGCGGTGGAGGTTTGGTGGCGGATTCGGGGATTGGTTCTGCTAGTGGGTGCGTACGTCGTTGAAACAGTGGTGCGTGGCAGAGGTGTGTTGGTCCTGCTACGGGGGTGCGGATGCAAGGGTTGGGCCTGAAATTTGGGGGTTGGCCCACCCGGGAACGTGTTCCGTGACGTAATCCTGGCGGAGTTGGTAGACGTCATAGGTCAGAATGGTAACGGCAGACTTCAAGACACCGTTGGATAGTTTTCACCGGTGGTCCATAGCCGAATGCCTCCTTCAAAGATACGGTTGGCAGAGGGCCGTAGACTTCAAAGATATGGTTGGCGGCAACGGGTATGGCCATGGCCCGTGACGAAATGGCCGTATACTTACACGGTATGGCCTGGTACGGGGTGAAAAGACACCGCCAAACGGCCTGTGCTGAGATAAGGCCTTCAGTTTGGCGACGGAATGTGGACGTCAACGGCTGAATTTCGGCGATTGGTCCAGCTAGTGGGGTGAAAACGGCCGTATTTGGGTTGAGTTGGGCTGTGTCTGGTTGAGTTGGTCAACCGTGACGTTGGCCCAGAGGGACATGTGAGGGTTGGATCGTGGCTTTGATCCATCGAAAACGACGAGAATGGCGCAGTATTGGTATCGAAAACGACGAAAACGACGAGAAGGCGTATCGAAACGATGAAAACGACGAAAACGACGAGAATGACGTATCGAAAACGATGAAAACGACGAAAACGACGAGAATGACGTATCGAAAACGATGAAAACGACGAAAACGACGAGAATGACGTATCGAAAACGACGAAAACGACGAGAATGGCGTATCGAAAACGACGAAAACGACGAAAACGACGAGAATGACGTATCGAAAACGACGAAAACGACGAAAACGACGAGAATGACGTATCGAAAACGACGAAAACGACGAGAATGACGTATCGAAAACGACGAAAACGACGAGAATGGACGTATCGAAAACGATGAAAACGACGAAAACGACGAGAATGACGTATCGAAAACGACGAAAACGACGAAAACGACGAGAATGACGTGACGAAAACGACGAAAACGACGAGAATGGCGTATCGAAAACGACGAAAACGACGAAAACGACGACAACGACGAGAATGGCGTATCGAAAACGACGAAAACGACGAGAATGGCGTATCGAAAACGACGAAAACGACGAAAACGACGAGAATGGCGTATCGAAAACGACGAAAACGACGAGAATGGCGTATCGAAAACGACGAAAACGACGAGAATGGCGTATCGAAAACGACGAAAACGACGAGAATGGCGTATCGAAAACGACGAAAACGACGAGAATGGCGTATCAAAACGACGAAAACGACGAAAACGACGAGAATGGCGTATCGAAAACGACGAAACCGACGAAAACGACGAGAATGGCGTATCGAAAACGACGAAAACGACGAGAATGGCGTATCGAAAACGACGAAAACGACGAAAACGACGAGAATGGCGTATCGAAAACGACGAAACCGACGAAACGACGAGAATGGCGTATCGAAAACGACGAAAACGACGAGAATGGCGTATCGAAAACGACGAAAACGACGAGAATGGCGTATCGAAAACGACGAAAACGACGAAAACGACGAGAATGGCGTATCGAAAACGACGAAAACGACGAGAATGGCGTATCGAAAACGACGAAAACGATGAAAACGACGAGAATGGCGCAGTATTGGTATCGAAAACGACGAGAATGGTCTTGTATGTGTCAGTTTGCTAAACATAGAGGGCTATCAACGAAATAAGTATACAACGTGGCTTTGGCCCGTGGGAAATTCGGGGGTTGATCCTGTCAGTAGGGTGCGGCTGCGAGATCCGAAAATTTGGGGGTTGACCCACCTCATAGGAGCTCCTTTCGGACAAGAGAGAAAGACAGAGAGAGAGAAAGAGAGAAATATGAGCGTATAAAGATAGACAGGGTGTTTCATTGGCAGCTGAGAGAAAAAACATGGTCGTCATAATTCAAGGAAAAAACTTGGCCGTCTGTCATTGTGAAAAAAAAACATGGCCATCTGTCATCGGAAAAACATGGCCGACATCATGCGAGAAAAAACATGACCACGTTGTAAGACAAAAACATGGCCACCTGTCATCAAAAAAAACATGGCCGACATCATTCGAGAAAAAACATGAGCACTTTGTAAGACAAAAGCATGGCCACCTGTCATCAGATAAACATGGCCACTTTGTGAGAAAAAAAAAACATGACCGCCTGTCGTTGAAAAAACATGTCTGTTATTGAAAAAAAAACATGGTCGCCTGTCATTGGAGAGAAAAAACAAAATCATAGTTGGTTGTCATCGAAAAAAACATGACCGTCTGTCATTGGAGAAAAAACATGGCCACCTGTCATCGAAGAAAAAACATGACCACTGTGTAAGAAAAAAAAACATAACCACTTCTCATTGGAAAGAAAAAACCTGTGGACGGTCATTGGAAAGAAAAAACAAAAATCAAATATACAGAGTGGCTCAAATTACCATGAAATACATGAATTCATATACATTTTGTATACAGGGTGGACCAAAAAAGTCGATGTCTCCGATTCAGCCAATTTTCAACGAGACAATGTGAATCGATGTACTTGAGTCATTTTGGCATAAAAAATCTAGTTTCCGTCCTATCATAGCAAGTGAGGTGTCAAATGAAAGGAGAACACCCATATAATCTAAATTCATCAAGCTCAGCCTCCAACTTTATCGTAGAACAATAAATCGCTATTTGATAGCCTTAAATGACTTGAAATAACAAAACCAATACTCAATTCGTATTGGACGCATCGAGGACAGTCCAAAGTCATCAAAAACAAGAAATGTTAAAATTGAGGTTTCGAACCCACGACCGTCAATTCTTCAAAATTCGATTTCGATAATTTTGGTATCATTGGATTCGTACCGATGTCAAGATACATAATTAAACATTTTCCGGTGTCAAAAGGGCAGTAGGAGCGAACTTCGTTGGAATTGGGAGCACAACCTCGTGCGCATACTCTGAGAAGAGGAAAGTCAATGTTCTATACGTATTATGGATCCGTTTCGATGTAATCGCGTCAAAACGTTAGGAATCAACATAGGAGTACTCTAGAAGCTATGTACTTTTGGAAATTAAACTGTGATCAGGTCTACAAGTTATATAGGTATCGAAATATAAAACTTGCCGGACTGATATATCATCATAGATTCAGAGTTCAGGAAAGTGGGTGATGTAAGCAGCGAATTTTCTGTTGAGTTCACAGCGATATTAATAAAATCAGTTTCGAATTGAAAAAAATAGAACACACTGGAGAATAAAGCACTGAAGAATGAGAAAATGTACTTACTTTTCGATAGATGACCCAGACACGAAAAAGTGTTGATGAAGAGCACGAGTACACGGAGTACACGGAGAGTCGGTTGCAGCGGTGATAAATAACTGACGCGTTTGCCATTTGAAACGTTTTTCCCTCCCAACCATCATGCCTACGTGACCGAGCGTTATCAGTATGACCGGAAGCTATTTCCTGTTGTCGATGATAAGGAAAGTTATTATAAACAATGGGGAATCCGTACTTTCTGATAAGAAGTGTTATTTCCGGTGTTCACTGCAATATTGAATGAAAGTCTAAATATATAAGAATTCGATTCAACTCAGAAAAAATGAAGTTTGTTTAGCCGCACATCGCTGTATCTCTTTCGAAGACGAATGCAGCTTCCTAGGACTTTTCGACATAGGAAAATGCATTCTAACCCACTATGTTATGATTTAGCCGCTGGTGTCACTGGGGGCGCTAGTGTCCGGATCGGCGGCCATTGTGGGTGACGTGTTATTGGTCAGTGGGGTAGAGACGATCATGGGATTGGAGGGTGCGACGGACAGATTTGGGTGGGGTTGGGTGGGGTGGTCGGACATGTTTGGGTTGGAGTTCAGCGGTAGGATGGGTACAGACCACCATGTTGGAGGTGGACGTGCGTTGGGTAGGGCTGAATGCAGACGGCCATGTTGGATGTGGGTGCGGAGGTTGGGTAGGCATGCTATTGGGTGAATTCAACATGAATGGCACTTGTCGTCGAGTTAAAACAGAAATATCGACGTTTCGGATGTATCCGAATCATCGAAAAAGAAGCACTTCCGGCCTGTTAAAAATAGAGATAGAAGAAAACTAATGCTCAATTCGGATTGGCCACATCGAACAGAGTCCAAATCCATCAAAATCTCATAAACCGGAAGTGACCACTGATTTCGATGCGATAAGGAAATTTCGGTGTCAATGAATTCTTCTCGATACCAAGAATCATAATTACGTATTTTCTGATGGCAAAAGGGCACTAGGAGCTAACTTCGTTATGGGGTGAGATACAAAAGGGTGCGAGTACTCTATCAAGACAACTTTGACTGAAGAACATGAATATGAAAAGTTTGCATGTATATCATGCGGAGTTGAACAAAAACGGGAAATGTCGAAACCTGGGTTCGAACCAGGGACCGCCAGATCTTCAGTCTATCGCTCTTCCAACTGAGCTATTTCGACCAATGAAACAATTTCTTGAAAATCACAATGAGTATCCGACAGAATCGAAAAAACAAGCATCCAGGGTGTCACATAGGCTGATATTGTCATCTTGAAGGAGGAATATGAATATATATTTTGAAGACAGGATGTATAAAGGAAAAAAAGTGAACGGCACCGATTTCACATATTTATCAAAAAGCAGAAGGAAATATAATAGCCATCGATGACTCTACGAATACATTCTACGAGGCATTATCCCCGGATTTACACAGCCGAAACATATACATGCTACAGATGTCTGATGGAACGGAGATCAATGCTGTATTCCAAACGAACACAGGAGCCAACTATTGGTTAGTTTATAGCCAATCTTACATTAAATTCAATAATACCCCGAATGACATTCAAAGTAGAGGGCGAATAAGTGACATTTTCCGAGGCGTACCGAATGACATCACAACGGTCTTCAGATACATCGATGGACATTCATATTTCTTTCGTCGAGATACATATTACAAGTATAACGAATTCACCCGGAGAGTCTCAGCAGGACAATTCAACTGGAATTTATTTGATATACCGAAGGACTTTCACAGTAATTAAAGACTCTACTATCAAAAATTATATCTGTATATGATGATAACTAAATATGTTATTTGTACATCTGTTTTTCACATATGGGTATAAATAACCTCGAACCTCTGTTGAAAGAGTGATGTCACTGTGACGTGATGTAATGCGAAAAAACCGAAACAAACACACCGTTTTCCATGGCCAACCCAAGAGGATGTCTTACAAAAGACTGGAGGTGTGTGCACGGCCTCGTTATGAAGGTTTAAACCTTCGGAATCCCCACTTGTTATCGTTATTTAGGACGAATCTAAAATATCGATAACAGATAGGCTACCATTTGGAACAATGAAGATGATGGAGGAAACACTTAATGGAAAATTTTGCCTCTTTTCTATTTCAACAGCACGAATACAGGCTTTCAAGTCAATGGAGGCGATTCATTAGTTCATTGAAATTTCCGACAGCACGAACTACGGTCTCTAATTTGATAAAGACGGTTCATTAATTCTTCGAAATTGGGAGACTTTTCAACAATTAAGAATGTCATCCAACATATTCACTGATTTTGTTCCACCTCTGAGCAGATTATCGTTATCGGTGACGTCATCATTCATCTCAAACTGTGTTTGTGGTAACAAAGTTCGTGAAAATTGACCACACACATTACAAATTCTTATTAATTTTTCATACCCAAAAGGTACAGAGCTGGGATCGGAGAGAAACTGTCTTTTTAGGGGTCTTGGTTCTTGGACCTTGGACCTTCGCCTTTAGGCATTGGAACCGACGTTATCTCCAAACAGAAAGTTTCCGTATTGAGTCCTGTTGAATTTGATTGATATATGGCAGAAATTCGCTGCCACACATCATCAATTGTCACCTCAGATGCAGGCTTGAAACGCATCCACCCTAGCCCTCTGACAAAATCCTTGGAACAGAAAGTGAAACCAATCTGATCGGTTGGCTCTACTCCCTCCGTTCCTTTGAGGATAATTTGGGTGAGTGCATCCCTCACCCACCCCACAGGCTCCGCACCCTTGGGTATATTTGCAATTTTGAACTCCACAGTTCTACCCTGGAGTCCAAAACGTCGAATTTTTCTAACATTATCTTTTACAATGTTGAATTTTTTCACTGTAGACATTACAAAAATTTTTGTTCACCACAAGACAGGTCTGAACCGCACAATGATCTGGAACAAACAGACTGAAATCAGCAGTGCAATGTTTAAAGTAAAACGGTAGACCGGAGGACTGAACGCTTTCATTTCCCCAAAAAGGCCCCCGATTTTATCAAAATGTGTACTTTACTCCCATAAGAATACATGCAGAAGAAGTGCATATGAAGTACTTCGGTACAAAACCACCTATTAATGAGTGACCATGGTAACGTATGGATTATTGCTTGTAAATTTCCACTATAACACAAGATTACAAATTATGGCAGAACGCGCAATATGAACACTGAAAAAGACTCTACATGTACTTTACACCAACTGTAGACTTCAAAGACACGGTTGGTGATGTCATACTGCGCCATACTAACGAGCAGTATGTGCCATACTCGCAGATTCTGCGACTTTTCAAAAGGGTGAAAAATGGCAACAGCGCATGTGAGTGGCAACATTGGCGGGTCGATTGGTGACGGAATGTATACTCCAACGGTCGTTGGCTGACTATAGACAAGTGCGTGGACGTACAGGTGGGTGGGCGGGCCGTAGACTTCAAAGACACGGTTGGCGGAGCCAACCGTCACCAATCGACCCGATGATGTGTGGCAGCGAATTTCTGCCATATATCAATCAAATTCAACAGGACTCAATACGGAAACTTTCTGTTTGGAGATAACGTCGGTTCCAATGCCTAAAGGCGAAGGTCCAAGGTCCAAGAACCAAGACCCCTAAAAAGACAGTTTCTCTCCGATCCCAGCTCTGTACCTTTTGGGTATGAAAAATTAATAAGAATTTGTAATGTGTGTGGTCAATTTTCACGAACTTTGTTACCACAAACACAGTTTGAGATGAATGATGACGTCACCGATAACGATAATCTGCTCAGAGAGGTGAACAAAATCAGTGAATATGTTGGATGACATTCTTAATTGTTGAAAAGTCTCCCAATTTCGAAGAATTAATGAACCGTCTTTATCAAATTAGAGACCGTAGTTCGTGCTGTCGGAAATTTCAATGAACTAATGAATCGCCTCCATTGACTTGGAAGCCTGTATTCGTGCTGTTGAAATAGAAAAAGGCAAAATTTTCCATTAAGTGTTTCCTCCATCATCTTCATTGTTCCAAATGAGTGCCTATCTGTTATCGATATTTTAGATTCGTCCTAAATAACGATAACAAGTGGGATTCGAAGGTTTAAACCTTCATAACGAGGCCGTCCACACCTCCAGTCTTTTGTAAGACCTCCTCCTGGGGTTGGCCATGGAAAACGGTGTGTTTGTTTCGGTTTTTCGCATTACATCACGTCACAGTGACATCACTCTTTCAACAGAGGTTCGAGGTTATTTATACCCATATGTGAAAACAGATGTACAAATAACATATTTAGTTATCATCATATACAGATATAATTTTTGATAGTAGAGTCTTTAATTACTGTGAAAGTCCTTCGGCGGGGCATGGTATATCAAATAAATTCCAGTTGAATTGTCCTGCTGAGACTCTCCGGGTGAATTCGTTATACTTGTAATATGTATCTCGACGAAAGAAATATGAATGTCCATCGATGTATCTGAAGACCGTTGTGATGTCATTCGGTACGCCTCGGAAAATGTCACTTATTCGCCCTCTACTTTGAATGTCATTCGGGGTATTATTGAATTTAATGTAAGATTGGCTATAAACTAACCAATAGTTGGCTCCTGTGTTCGTTTGGAATACAGCATTGATCTCCGTTCCATCAGACATCTGTAGCATGTATATGTTTCGGCTGTGTAAATCCGGGGATAATGCCTCGTAGAATGTATTCGTAGAGTCATCGATGGCTATTATATTTCCTTCTGCTTTTTGATAAATATGTGAAATCGGTGCCGTTCACTTTTTTCCTTTATACATCCTGTCTTCAAAATATATATTCATATTCCTCCTTCAAGATGACAATATCAGCCTATGTGACACCCTGGATGCTTGTTTTTTCGATTCTGTCGGATACTCATTGTGATTTTCAAGAAATTGTTTCATTGGTCGAAATAGCTCAGTTGGAAGAGCGATAGACTGAAGATCTGGCGGTCCCTGGTTCGAACCCAGGTTTCGACATTTCCCCGTTTTTTGTTCAACTCCGCATGATATACATGCAAACTTTTCATATTCATGTTCTTCAGTCAAAGTTGTCTTGATAGAGTACTCGCACCCTTTTGTATCTCACCCCATAACGAAGTTAGCTCCTAGTGCCTTTTTGCCATCAGAAAATACGTAATTATGATTTTGGTATCGAGAAGAATTCATTGACACCGAAATTTCCCTTATCGCATCGAAATCAGTGGTCACTTCCGGTTTATGAGATTTTGATGGATTTGGACTCTGTTCGATGTGGCCAATCCGAATTGAGCATTAGTTTTCTTCTATCTCTATTTTTAACAGGCCGGAAGTGCTTCTTTTTCGATGATTCGGATACATCCGAAACGTCGATATTTCTGTTTTAACTCGACGACAAGTGCCATTCATGTTGAATTCACCCAATAGCATGCCTACCCAACCTCCGCACCCACATCCAACATGGCCGTCTGCATTCAGCCCTACCCACCACGTCCGCCAACCCAACTCAACCCAACCCAAATATGTCCGTCTGCACCCACCAATAGCGTGCCTACCCTACGCTCCACCTCCAATATGATCGTCTCTACCCCACTGACCAATAACACGTCACCCACAATGGCCGCCGATCCGGACACTAGCGCCCCCAGTGACACCAGCGGCTAAATCATAACATAGTGGGTTAGAATGCATTTTCCTATGTCGAAAAGTCCTAGGAAGCTGCATTCGTCTTCGAAAGAGATACAGCGATGTGCGGCTAAACAAACTTCATTTTTCTGAGTTGAATCAATTCTTATATATTTAGACTTTCATTCAATATTGCAGTGAACACCGGAAATAACACTTCTTATCAGAAAGTACGGATTCCCCATTGTTTATAATAACTTTCCTTATCATCGACAACAGGAAATAGCTTCCGGTCATACTGATAACGCTCGGTCACGTAGGCATGATGGTTGGGAGGGAAAAACGTTTCAAATGGCAAACGCGTCAGTTATTTATCACCGCTGCAACCGACTCTCCGTGTACTCCGTGTACTCGTGCTCTTCATCAACACTTTTTCGTGTCTGGGTTCATCTATCGAAAAGTAAGTACATTTTCTCATTCTTCAGTGCTTTATTCTCCAGTGTGTTCTATTTTTTTTCAATTCGAAACTGATTTTATTAATATCGCTGTGAACTCAACAGAAAATTCGCTGCTTACATCACCCACTTTCCTGAACTCTGAATCTATGATGATATATCAGTCCGGCAAGTTTTATATTTCGATACCTATATAACTTGTAGACCTGATCACAGTTTAATTTCCAAAAGTACATAGCTTCTAGAGTACTCCTATGTTGATTCCTAACGTTTTGACGCGATTACATCGAAACGGATCCATAATACGTATAGAACATTGACTTTCCTCTTCTCAGAGTATGCGCACGAGGTTGTGCTCCCAATTCTAACGAAGTTCGCTCCTACTGCCCTTTTGACACCGGAAAATGTTTAATTATGTATCTTGACATCGGTACGAATCCAATGATACCAAAATTATCGAAATCGAATTTTGAAGAATTGACGGTCGTGGGTTCGAAACCTCAATTTTAACATTTCTTGTTTTTGATGACTTTGGACTGTCCTCGATGCGTCCAATACGAATTGAGTATTGGTTTTGTTATTTCAAGTCATTTAAGGCTATCAAATAGCGATTTATTGTTCTACGATAAAGTTGGAGGGCTGAGCTTGATGAATTTAGATTATATGGGTGTTCTCCTTTCATTTGACACCTCACTTGCTATGATAGGACGGAAACTAGATTTTTTATTTTTTAAATCGATTTTCAAATGCCAAAATGACTCAAGTACATCGATTCACATTGTCTCGTTGAAAATTGGCTGAATCGGAGACATCGACTTTTTTGGTCCACCCTGTATACAAAATGTATATGAATTCATGTATTTCATGGTAATTTGAGCCACTCTGTATATTTGATTTTTGTTTTTTCTTTCCAATGACCGTCCACAGGTTTTTTCTTTCCAATGACAAGCGGCCATGTTTTTAATAACAGACGGCCATGTTTTTCTCTCAATGACAGACGGTCATGTTTTTTTCGATGACAACCAACTATGATTTTGTTTTTCTCTCAATGACAGGCGACCATGTTTTTTTTCAATAACAGACATGTTTTTCAACGACAAGCGGTCATGTTTTTTTTTCTTACAAAGTGGCCATGTTTATCTGATGACAGGTGGCCATGCTTTTGTCTTACAAAGTGCCCATGTTTTTCTCGAATGATGTCGCATGTTTTTTCGATGACAGGTGGCCATGTTTTGTCTTACAACGTGGTCATGTTTTCTGCATGATGTCGGCATGTTTTTCCGATGACAGATGGCCATGTTTTTTTTCACAATGACAGACGGCCAAGTTTTTTCCTGAATTATGTCGACCATGTTTTTCTCTCAGCTGCCAATGAAACACCCTGTCTATCTTTATACTCTCATATTTCTCTCTTTCTCTCTCTCTCTGTCTTTCTCTTGTCCGAAAGGAGCTCCTATGAGGTGGGTCAACCCCAAATTTTCGGATCTCGCAGCCGCACCCTACGACAGGATCAACCCCGAATTTCCACGGGCCAAAGCCACGTTGTATACTTATTTCGTTGATAGCCCTCTATGTTTAGCAAACTGACACATAAAGACCATTCTCGTCGTTTTCGATACCAATACTGCGCCATTCTCGTCGTTTTCATCGTTTCGTCGTTTTCGATACGCCATTCTCGTCGTTTTCGTCGTTTTCGATACGCCATTCTCGTCGTTTTCGTCGTTTTCGTCGTTTTCGATACGCCATTTCGTCGTTTTCGTCGTTTTCGATACGCCATTCTCGTCGTTTTGTCGTTTTCGATACGCCATTCTCGTCGTTTCGTCGTTTCGTCGTTTCGATACGCCATTCTCGTCGTTTTCGTCGTTTTCGATACGCCATTCTCGTCGTTTCGTCGGTTTCGTCGTTTTCGATACGCCATTCTCGTCGTTTTCGTCGTTTTCGATACGCCATTCTCGTCGTTTTCGTCGTTTTCGTCGTTTTCGATACGCCATTCTCGTCGTTTTCGTCGTTTTCGATACGCCATTCTCGTCGTTTTCGTCGTTTTCGATACGCCATTCTCGTCGTTTTCGTCGTTTTCGATACGCCATTCTCGTCGTTTTCGTCGTTTTCGATACGCCATTCTCGTCGTTTTCGTCGTTTTCGATGCGCTATTCTCGTCGTTTTCGTCGTTTTCGTCGTTTTCGATACGCCATTCTCGTCGTTTTCGTCGTTTTCGATACGCCATTCTCGTCGTTTTCGTCGTTTTCGATACGCCATTCTCGCTTTTCGTGTTTTCGTCGTTTTCGATACGCCATTCTCGTCGTTTTCGTCGTTTTCGATACGCCATTCTCGTCGTTTTCGTTGTTTTCGTCGTTTTCGATACGCCATTCTCGTCGTTTTCGTCGTTTTCGTCGTTTTCGATACACAATTCTCGTCGTTTTCGTTGTTTTCGTTACGCCTTCTCGTCGTTTTCGTCGTTTTCGTCGTTTTCGATACGCCATTCTCGTCGTTTTCGTCGTTTTCGTCGTTTTCGATACGCCATTCTCGTCGTTTTCGTCGTTTTCGTCGTTTTCGATACGCCATTCTCGTCGTTTTCGTCGTTTTCGTCGTTTTCGATACGCCATTCTCGTCGTTTTCGTCGTTTTCGTCGTTTTCGATACGCCATTCTCGTCGTTTTGTCGTTTTCGATACCAATACTGCGCCATTCTCGTCGTTTTCGATACCAATACTGCGGCATTCTCGTCGTTTTCGATGGACCAAAGCCACGGTCCAACCCTCACATGTCCCTCTGGGCCAACATCACGGTTGACCAACTCAACCCGACACAGCCCAACTCAACCCAAATACGGCCGTTTGCACCCCACTAGATGGACCAACCCCCTACTTTCGGTCTTTGAAGGAAGTTTCTGGCCATAGGCCACCGGAAAAAGCTTTCCAACGGTGTCGTGAAGTCTGCCGTTGTCATTTTGACCTTTGACGTCTACCGACGCCGCCAGGATTACGTCATGGAACACGTTTCCCAGGTGGGCCAACCCCCAATTTACCCCCAATCCACAGCCACTGGCCAACACTCATCCGCCCACCTATGCCACGCACCACTGTTTCAGCGACGTACGCACCCACTAGCAGAATCAATCCCCGAATCCGCCACCAAACCTCCACCGCCGTCTGCGGCCACCCCGTCATAAACCCACCAACGACCGTTGAAGTATACATTCCGTCACCAATCGACCCGCCAACGGTGTCGTGAAGTCTGCCGTCGCCATTTTGACCTTTGACGTTCACTAACTCCGTTAGGATTCCGTCACGGAACACGTTTCCCGGTGGGCCAACCCCCAAATATTCCCAACGGCCCACAGACATGGACCAACACACCTATGCCACGCGCCATTGTTTCAGCGACGTACGCACCCACTAGCAGAATCAATCCCCGAATCCGCCACCAAACCTCCACCGCCGTCTGCGGCCACCCCGTCATGAACCCACCAACGACCGTTGAAGTATACATTCCGTCACCAATCGACCCGCCAACGGTGTCGTGAAGTCTGCCGTCGCCATTTTGACCTTTGACGTTCACTAACTCCGTTAGGATTCCGTCACGGAACACGTTTCCCGGTGGGCCAACCCCCAAATATTCCCAACGGCCCACAGACATGGACCAACACACCTATGCCACGCACCACTGTTTCAGCGATGTACGCACCCACTAGCAGAATCAATCCCCGAATCCGCCACCAAACCTCCACCGCCGTCTGCGGCCACCCGTCATGAACCCACCAACGACCGTTGAGGTATACATTCCGTCACCAATCGACCCGCCAACGGTGTCGTGAAGTCTGCCGTCGCCATTTTGACCTTTGACGTTCACCAACTCCGCCAGGAATACGTCATGGAACACGTTCCCCAGGTGGGCCAACCCCCAATTTACCCCCAATCCACAGCCACTGGCCAACACACCTATGCCACGCGCCATTGTTTCAGCGACGTACGCACCCACTATAAATTATTAATTATTATTAATTATTATGCCAGGTGCGGGACCTGTGGCGGGAGTAACCGATGACCGGAGAGGTGCGCTCGTAGTGACATGGTCTCAAGTGCCCGACTCCTGCTATCTTCTACTGAAATCGTCACTTTGACGATGATGTTTGGGTGAATAGGTACCGGGTCTCGACGGCCACTGATAAGTACGTTTGATTTTTCTATTTCATTTCCCAACATCGCATTAAATTGAAGGAAGTAAAGTGTTCACGAGTGTGTCGATTTCGTATAGCCTTCATAGCTCAATTGGTAGAGCATAGGTCCGGCAAGCTTAGGGTTGCGAGTTCGAGTCTCGCTGGAGGATGCTTTTTTCTTTAATTTAAATATGTCCATTATGCCACAATTTCCTTTTTCATATATATATATATATATATATATATATATATATATATATATTCTTAAGTATGACCACGCATAACTTTTCACAGAATGGTTCGATTCCGATGATTCTATTTTCATTGTATAGGGTATACTTCAAAATTGGTTCCTTTTGGATTTGAAAAAAAATATTAATCTTTAAGGATACAAAAATAGGGGATATTTATTATTCACCCACTGAATTTTCACCAGTTAACCAATTCGACCACTCATAACTTTGTACTGGGTTATCCGACTCAAATGATTATTTTTTCATTGGATAGGGTATACTTGAGAGTTAGTCAGATTTGAATTTGAGAAGGAATAATCCACCTTAGGGGTGGATTATTAAATAGTGGTATAAAATAGGGTATCATTGATTTTTCATCTGTGAACCGATTCTGTTGAAACTTGGCACACATATGTAGTTCTGATGATACTACAACATAATCAGTGGATTACAGCCTCAAAAAATTTAAAAATAAAAACAAAAATCAAACCGACGAAAATAGACATTGAAAAGCAAAAAATAAAATAAATCTTCACAGTCTGCAAGTAACTAATTTTGAGTTGGTGCCAAACAAACAATCAAAGATCATTAAATTCCTTAAAAAAATTATCAATACGCCGTCGTACATCCCGCTGCCATCATTTTACGCTTTACCTAATTTAATTGCTAGGTTGTTTGGCGCCGACGACTCAAAATTAGTTACTCACATTAATTTGGGAGCTCAGTTATTATCAAGACTATGAAGGTTTATTTTTTTGCTTCTCAGTTTTCTTTTTCGTCGGATGAATTTTTTGTAAGTAAGTAAGTAAAAATTTATTGATTTTCAAGGACCACAATAAAGTGATATAAAACACGTCATGTTAAAAGTTTTTCAAAGAAGGTGATGCATTCAATATATATCCCGATGGATATTTCTATTTCATCAACTTCACGAACTACCTGTGTGATCTCTTAATACATCTATTATGCAATTTCATGTGTTCGTCATTTAAAGCAGAATTGTCAGCTTCCGAATTAAAGTCACCCCTCATTTGGGGAATGGAAAACGGTTCTAATTCCGTTTCTAGTCCGGAACAATATTACTCATTTCGGTAAGTAGATTTGCATAAGGCACAGGGAATAGGAAAGACACGATTCGATTATGTTTTGTTCGAGGATTACGGTGTGATCAAGCAGTTTACAATAAGGTGGACTCAACAGAGTCGTGAAGAAGTTGATCAGTTAGTCCAGTCATCGAATGCTCAAAATGTGGTGTAGAATTCATTGGACGCCGGAACATTTTGACACCAGGGCTTGGTTGGGGTTATTAGGAGGCAAAGATACTGAAAGTTCATGATATTAGGAGCTAAGCCAAGTAGTGGGGTGCTCCTGGAAATCCTTAAATTTTGACTTTTCTTGTTTTTTCGCTTATAACTCGGAAACTATTGGTCCTACAGAAAAAAATACTAACACTTTTTGAAATCTGACAAAATCGCATATGTCCGGAAAACGCTGTTGAGGATCACATTTTGTCAACCTGTTCTCTCAACACCTCAAACCTTCCTTGTAAAACAAATTGGAGAGGATTGAACGGGCTTCAAAATAATAAATAAATATATATATATATATATATATATATATATATATATATATATATATATTGTTATGTTATGAAGGAACAGTAATATAGTTTGAAGGGAAAAAGAAATAATTTCATAAAAACCCACAAAATAATAATTACTTAATAGTTAGTAGTTCATGAGATATTGTTTTTACATATTTTTGAGATTCTATTTCCTTTATGAAGCCTCTGTATAATATTGTTAGGTAAAAATATGTAAATACTATAATGCAATCATTTTCACACATTGTCAAGATGATTACAACCTCTAATTGTTCAAAATACAACAAAAAAAGTCTAGATTCACAAAATCATTCTGAATTAAATGTGAGCAACAAAATTATAAGCTTGAAACATACAGTATATGAAATTGTATCTAACTAAAATAGCCAATGGGAGAACAACAAACTTATTGATGACAATAGCCAATCAGGGAACAGTATGGTCAGATGTAAGATTTGAAATTGTGGAAAAATAAGACAATTATCATCAAATATTGAATATAGTTTTCAAGAAAGGTAAAATATTTTAGTTCATAAGTTTTTCAAATAACCCCAAAGAGTGATAATGTGACAAGAAAGTGCGCGAGTTTGAAAATTCAAATAAAATGGACAAAACAGAAATGGTATCCAGGGATGAAAAAACAAAAACCGGAGGGATATCAAAAAATTTTTGAAAACAACGCCACATACAAAACTTTAGGAGAAATGAATTTCAAGATTTTCACGAATACAAGGTATTTTGTCATAGAAACTAACCAATTCAACCTCAAGAG